>JARQWZ010004641.1:75000-103074 GCA_033150135.1 Gobio occitaniae | reverse complement strand
CACTTACGCATCCATTGTATATCCTGCACTTGCTGCTATTGCACTTCTGGTTAGACCTAAACTGCATTTCGTTGCCTTGTACTTGTACTTGTGTAATGACAATAAAGTTGAATCTAATCTAATCTAATCTAATCTTCATCATCTTCATCACCTTCATCATCTTCATCTTCATCACCTTCATCACCTTCATCATCTTCATCACCTTCATCATCTTCATCATCTTCATCATCTACATCATCTTCATCATCTTCATCATCTACATCATCTTCATCATCTACATCATCTTCATCATCTTCATCACCTACATCATCTTCATCACCTTCATCATCTTCATCATAATCACCTTCTTCATCTTCATCATCTTCATCATCTTCATCATCTACATCATCTTCATCATCTACATCATCTTCATCATCTTCATCATCTTCATCACCTTCATCACCTTCATCATCTTCATCACCTTCATCACCTTCATCATCTTCATCATCTTCATCATCTTCATCATCTTAATCACCTTCTTCATCTTCATCATCTTCATCACCTACATCACCTTCATCATCTTCATCACCTTCATCATCATCATCTTCATCACCTTCATCACCTTCATCATCTTCATCACCTTCATCATCTTCATCACCTTCATCATCTTCATCATCTTCATCGCCTTCATCATCTTCATCACCTTCATCATCTTCATCACCTTCATCATCTTCATCATCTTCATCACCTTCATCATCTTCATCATCTTCATCATCTTCATCACCTTCATCATCTTCATCATCTTCATCACCTTCATCATCTTCATCATCTTCATCACCTTCATCACCTTCATCACCTTCATCATCTTCATCACCTTCATCACCTTCATCATCTTCATCATCTTCATCATCTTCATCACCTTCATCATCTTCATCACCTTCATCACCTTCATCATCTTCATCATCTTCATCACCTTCATCATCTTCATCACCTTCATCATCTTCATCATCTTCATCTTCATCATCTTCATCATCTTCATCTTCATCATCTTCATCATCTTCATCATCTTCATCACCTTCATCATCTACATCAACTTCATCATCTTCATCATCTTCATCTTCATCATCTTCATCATCTTCATCACCTTCATCACCTTCATCATCTTCATCATCTTCATCATCTTCATCACCTTCATCACCTTCATCATCTTCATCTTCATCATCTTCATCAGCTCAGCATGTTCTGGGCATGTTTCACTCATGCATTTGCTTCTGGTGTAATCAACACCACATCCCTGAGTATCACTGAGTAAAGCAATCATCATTTGACCAAAAATAATAACAGCCTGCAATTAAGGATGATGGCTTTTAATTTTTTAATGCGTGGTAATTAACATGATTCATTGTTTTAAAAGCGGCTATGCTGTACCTTATGTTTTCACGATGTGTAAAAGTTATGCAACTTCTATAAACTGTACCATGACACAAACACCTGTCCCGGCGAACAGGAAACATTCTCTGAACGTTCTGGCAACGTTCTCTCAACGTTACACAAACAATATTAACATTAATAGAATGCTTGTTAAATGCTATCTGGTTTTTAATGATATACTAAAGACATAAACATTAAGCGTTTTAGTTGAAACTTTTTGAATTTGGACTGCAGTACCAGTTTCAACCACTAGCTATCAATATTACATACTGCGCCTTTAAGGTTTGTTTGCCTTTTAATGTGTTCATTTTTAGTGTAGCTAAGCCTGTTACAAACTGATTTCCCAAGTACATTCTCACGGCCTCAAATCCATGTCATGAAAGGGAAAGTCTGCCAGGAGCATCCAGGGAGAGACGAGATTTACAAGAGGCGCTTTGAAGTCCAAATCAAATGCACGTTTAGCAGGTGATCCGGCGCTCTGAGAAACGGGTTCAGGAGAGGAGAAGCTGAGCAGAAGAAGCCTGCATTACATTCTTCAGCTAAAGACAGAACAGTGTTTGAGTAGTGTTACTCAGATCCCGGGTCAGAAGTAACAACCCAGTGTTTGGGTAGTTTTTGTGTTACTCAGATCCTGGGTCAGACGTAACAACCCAGTGTTTGGGTAGTTTTTGTGTTACTCAGATCCTGGGTCAGACGTAACAACCCAGTGTTTGAGTAGTTTTTGTGTTAGACAGATCCTGGGTCAGACGTAACAACCCAGTGTTTGAGTAGTTTTTGTGTTACTCAGATCCTGGGTCAGACGTAACAACCCAGTGTTTGAGTAGTTTTTGTGTTACACAGATCCTGGGTCAGACGTAACAACCCAGTGTTTGAGTAGTTTTTGTGTTTACACAGATCCTGGGTCAGACGTAACAACCCAGTGTTTGAGTAGTTTTTTGTGTTACACAGATCCTGGGTCAGAAGTAACAACCCAGTGTTTGGGTAGTGTTTGTGTTACTCAGATCCCGGGTCAGACGTAACAACCCAGTGTTTGAGTAGTTTTTGTGTTACACAGATCCTGGGTCAGACGTAACAACCCAGTGTTTGGGTAGTTTATGTGTTACTCAGATCCTGGGTCAGACGTAACAACCCAGTGTTTGGGTAGTTTTTGTGTTACTCAGATCCTGGGTCAGACGTAACAACCCAGTGTTTGAGTAGTTTTTGTGTTACACAGATCCTGGGTCAGACGTAACAACCCAGTGTTTGGGTAGTTTATGTGTTACTCAGATCCTGGGTCAGACGTAACAACCCAGTGTTTGGGTAGTTTTTGTGTTACTCAGATCCTGGGTCAGACGTAACAACCCAGTGTTTGAGTAGTTTTTGTGTTACATAGATCCTGGGTCAGACGTAACAACCCAGTGTTTGGGTAGTTTTTTGTGTTACATAGATCCTGGGTCAGACGTAACAACCCAGTGTTTGAGTAGTTTTATATTGCTCAGATCCTGGGTCAGGCGTAACAACCCAGTGTTTGGGTAGTTTTTGTGTTACACAGATCCTGGGTCAGACGTAACAACCCAATGTTTGAGTAGTTTTTGTGTTACACAGATCCTGGGTCAGAAGTAACAACCCAGTGTTTGGGTAGTTTTCGTGTTACTCAGATCCTGGGTCAGAAGTAACAACCCAGTGTTTGAGTAGTTTTTGTGTTACATAGATCCTGGGTCAGACGTAACAACCCAGTGTTTGGGTAGTTTTTGTGTTACATAGATCCTGGGGTCAGACGTAACAACCCAGTGTTTGAGTAGTTTTATATTGCTCAGATCCTGGGTCAGGCGTAACAACCCAGTGTTTGGGTAGTTTTTGTGTTACACAGATCCTGGGTCAGACGTAACAACCCAATGTTTGAGTAGTTTTTGTGTTACACAGATCCTGGGTCAGAAGTAACAACCCAGTGTTTGGGTAGTTTTCGTGTTACTCAGATCCTGGGTCAGAAGTAACAACCCAGTGTTTGGGTAGTTTTTGTGTTACTCAGATCCTGGGTCAGGCGTAACAACCCAGTGTTTGAGTAGTTTTTGTGTTACTCAGATACTGGGTCAGACGTAACAACCCAGTGTTTGGGTAGTTTTTGTGTTACTCAGATACTGGGTCAGACGTAACAACCCAGTGTTTGAGTAGTTTTTGTGTTACTCAGATACTGGGTCAGACGTAACAACCCAGTGTTTGGGTAGTTTTCGTGTTACTCAGATCCTGGGTCAGAAGTAACAACCCAGTGTTTGAGTAGTTTTTGTGTTACTCAGATCCTGGGTCAGGCGTAACAACCCAGTGTTTGAGTAGTTTTTGTGTTACTCAGATCCTGGGTCAGACGTAACAACCCAGTGTTTGGGTAGTTTATGTGTTACTCAGATCCTGGGTCAGACATAACAACCCAGTGTTTGGGTAGTTTTTGTGTTACTCAGATCCCGGGTCAGACGTAACAACCCAGTGTTTGAGTAGTTTTTGTGTTACACAGATCCTGGGTCAGACGTAACAACCCAGTGTTTGGGTAGTTTTTGTGTCACTCAGATCCTGGGTCAGACGTAACAACCCAGTGTTTGAGTAGTTTTTGTATTGCTCAGATCCTGGGTCAGGCGTAACAACCCAGTGTTTGAGTAGTTTTTGTATTGCTCAGATCCTGGGTCAGGCGTAACAACCCAGTGTTTGAATAGTTTTTGTATTGCTCAGATCCTGGGTCAGAAGTAACAACCCAGTGTTTGAGTAGTTTTATATTGCTCAGATCCTGGGTCAGGCGTAACAACCCAGTGTTTGGGTAGTTTTTGTGTTACACAGATCCTGGGTCAGACGTAACAACCCAATGTTTGAGTAGTTTTTGTGTTACACAGATCCTGGGTCAGAAGTAACAACCCAGTGTTTGGGTAGTTTTCGTGTTACTCAGATCCTGGGTCAGAAGTAACAACCCAGTGTTTGAGTAGTTTTTGTGTTACATAGATCCTGGGTCAGACGTAACAACCCAGTGTTTGGGTAGTTTTTGTGTTACATAGATCCTGGGTCAGACGTAACAACCCAGTGTTTGAGTAGTTTTATATTGCTCAGATCCTGGGTCAGGCGTAACAACCCAGTGTTTGGGTAGTTTTTGTGTTACACAGATCCTGGGTCAGACGTAACAACCCAATGTTTGAGTAGTTTTTGTGTTACACAGATCCTGGGTCAGAAGTAACAACCCAGTGTTTGGGTAGTTTTCGTGTTACTCAGATCCTGGGTCAGAAGTAACAACCCAGTGTTTGGGTAGTTTTTGTGTTACTCAGATCCTGGGTCAGGCGTAACAACCCAGTGTTTGAGTAGTTTTTGTGTTACTCAGATACTGGGTCAGACGTAACAACCCAGTGTTTGGGTAGTTTTTGTGTTACTCAGATACTGGGTCAGACGTAACAACCCAGTGTTTGAGTAGTTTTTGTGTTACTCAGATACTGGGTCAGACGTAACAACCCAGTGTTTGAGTAGTTTTTGTGTTACTCAGATACTGGGTCAGACGTAACAACCCAGTGTTTGGGTAGTTTTCGTGTTACTCAGATCCTGGGTCAGAAGTAACAACCCAGTGTTTGAGTAGTTTTTGTGTTACTCAGATCCTGGGTCAGGCGTAACAACCCAGTGTTTGAGTAGTTTTTGTGTTACTCAGATCCTGGGTCAGACGTAACAACCCAGTGTTTGAGTAGTTTTTGTGTTACTCAGATCCTGGGTCAGACGTAACAACCCAGTGTTTGAGTAGTTTTTGTGTTACTCAGATCCTGGGTCAGACGTAACAACCCAGTGTTTGAGTAGTTTTTGTGTTGCTCAGATCCTGGGTCAGGCGTAACAACCCAGTGTTTGAGTAGTTTTTGTGTTACCCAGATCCTGGGTCAGACGTAACAACCCAGTGTTTGAGTAGTTTTTGTGTTGCTCAGATCCTGGGTCCGACGTAACAACCCAGTGTTTGAGTAGTTTTTGTGTTACACAGATCCTGGGTCAGACGTAACAACCCAGTGTTTGAGTAGTTTTTGTGTTACACAGATCCTGGGTCAGACGTAACAACCCAGTGTTTGAGTAGTTTTTGTGTTACACAGATCCTGGGTCAGACGTAACAACCCAGTGTTTGGGTAGTTTTTGTGTTACTCAGATCCTGGGTCAGACGTAAAAACCCAGTGTTTGAGTAGTTTTTGTATTGCTCAGATCCTGGGTCAGGCGTAACAACCCAGTGTTTGAGTGGTTTTTGTATTGCTCAGATCCTGGGTCAGGCGTAACAACCCAGTGTTTGGGTAGTTTTTGTGTTACTCAGATCCTGGGTCAGACGTAACAACCCAGTGTTTGAGTAGTTTTTGTGTTACTCAGATCCTGGGTCAGACGTAACAACCCAGTGTTTGAGTAGTTTTATATTGCTCAGATCCTGGGTCAGACGTAACAACCCAATGTTTGAGTAGTTTTTGTGTTACTCAGATCCTGGGTCAGACGTAACAACCCAGTGTTTGAGTAGTTTTATATTGCTCAGATCCTGGGTCAGACGTAACAACCCAATGTTTGAGTAGTTTTTGTGTTACACAGATCCTGGGTCAGACGTAACAACCCAGTGTTTGAGTAGTTTTCGTGTTACTCAGATCCTGGGTCAGACGTAACAACCCAGTGTTTGGGTAGTTTTTGTGTTACTCAGATCCTGGGTCAGACGTAACAACCCAGTGTTTGAGTAGTTTTATATTGCTCAGATCCTGGGTCAGACGTAACAACCCAATGTTTGAGTAGTTTTTGTGTTACACAGATCCTGGGTCAGACGTAACAACCCAGTGTTTGAGTAGTTTTTGTGTTACACAGATCCTGGGTCAGACGTGACAACCCAGTGTTTGAGTAGTTTTTGTGTTACACAGATCCTGGGTCAGACGTAACAACCCAGTGTTTGAGTAGTTTTTGTGTTACACAGATCCCGGGTCCGACGTAACAACCCAGTGTTTGGGTAGTTTTTGTGTTACTCAGATCCTGGGTCAGGCGTAACAACCCAGTGTTTGAGCAGTTTTTGTGTTACTCAGATCCTGGGTCAGGCGTAACAACCCAGTGTTTGAGTAGTTTTTGTGTTACTCAGATCCTGGGTCAGGCGTAACAACCCAGTGTTTGAGTAGTTTTTGTGTTACTCAGATCCTGGGTCAGACGTAACAACCCAGTGTTTGAGTAGTTTTTGTGTTACACAGATCCTGGGTCAGGCGTAACAACCCAGTGTTTAAGTAGTTTTTGTGTTACTCAGATCCTGGGTCAGACGTAACAACCCAGTGTTTGAGTAGTTTTTGTGTTACTCAGATCCTGGGTCAGACGTAACAACCCAGTGTTTGGGTAGTTTTTGTGTTACCCAGATCCCGGGTCCGACGTAACAACCCAGTGTTTGGGTAGTTTTTGTGTTACTCAGATCCTGGGTCCGACGTAACAACCCAGTGTTTGGGTAGTTTTTGTGTTACTCAGATCCTGGGTCAGGCGTAACAACCCAGTGTTTGAGCAGTTTTTGTGTTACTCAGATCCTGGGTCAGGCGTAACAACCCAGTGTTTGAGTAGTTTTTGTGTTACTCAGATCCTGGGTCAGGCGTAACAACCCAGTGTTTGAGTAGTTTTTGTGTTACTCAGATCCTGGGTCAGATGTAACAACCCAGTGTTTGAGTAGTTTTTGTGTTACACAGATCCTGGGTCAGGCGTAACAACCCAGTGTTTAAGTAATTTTTGTGTTACTCAGAGATCCTGTGTCAGACGTAACAACCCAGTGTTTGAGTAGTTTTTGTGTTGCTCAGATCCTGGGTCAGACGTAACAACCCAGTGTTTGGGTAGTTTTTGTGTTGCTCAGATCCTGGGTCAGGCGTAACAACCCAGTGTTTGGGTAGTTTTTGTGTTACTCAGATCCTGGGTCAGACGTAATAACCCGGTGTTTGAGTAGTTTTTGTGTTACTCAGATCCTGGGTCAGACGTAATAACCCAGTGTTTGAGTAGTTTTTGTGTTACACAGATCCTGGGTCAGACGTAACAACCCAGTGTTTGAGTAGTTTTTGTGTTACACAGATCCTGGGTCAGGCGTAACAACCCAGTGTTTGGGTAGTTTTTGTGTTATTCAGATCCTGGGTCAGACGTAACAACCCAGTGTTTGGGTAGTTTTTGTGTTACCCAGATCCCGGGTCCGACGTAACAACCCAGTGTTTGGGTAGTTTTTGTGTTACTCAGATCCTGGGTCAGGCGTAACAACCCAGTGTTTGAGCAGTTTTTGTGTTACTCAGATCCTGGGTCAGGCGTAACAACCCAGTGTTTGAGTAGTTTTTGTGTTACTCAGATCCTGGGTCAGGCGTAACAACCCAGTGTTTGAGTAGTTTTTGTGTTACTCAGATCCTGGGTCAGATGTAACAACCCAGTGTTTGAGTAGTTTTTGTGTTACACAGATCCTGGGTCAGGCGTAACAAGCCAGTGTTTAAGTAATTTTTGTGTTACTCAGATCCTGGGTCAGACGTAACAACCCAGTGTTTGAGTAGTTTTTGTGTTGCTCAGATCCTGGGTCAGACGTAACAACCCAGTGTTTGGGTAGTTTTTGTGTTGCTCAGATCCTGGGTCAGGCGTAACAACCCAGTGTTTGGGTAGTTTTTGTGTTGCTCAGATCCTGGGTCAGGCGTAACAACCCGGTGTTTGAGTAGTTTTTGTGTTACTCAGATCCTGGGTCAGACGTAATAACCCAGTGTTTGAGTAGTTTTTGTGTTACACAGATCCTGGGTCAGACGTAACAACCCAGTGTTTGAGTAGTTTTTGTGTTACTCAGATCCTGGGTCAGACGTAACGACCCAGTGTTTGGGTAGTTTTTGTGTTACTCAGATCCTGGGTCAGACGTAACAACCCAGTGTTTGAGTAGTTTTTGTGTTACTCAGATCCTGGGTCAGACGTAACAACCCAGTGTTTGGGTAGTTTTTGTGTTACTCAGATCCTGGGTCAGACGTAACAACCCAGTGTTTGAGTAGTTTTTGTGTTACTCAGATCCTGGGTCAGACGTAACAACCCAGTGTTTGGGTAGTTTTTGTGTTACTCAGATCCTGGGTCAGACGTAACAACCCAGTGTTTGAGTAGTTTTTGTGTTACACAGATCCTGGGTCAGGCGTAACAACCCAGTGTTTGAGTAGTTTTTGTGTTACTCAGATCCTGGGTCAGACGTAACAACCCAGTGTTTGGGTAGTTTTTGTGTTACTCGGATCCTGGGTCAGACGTAACAACCCAGTGTTTGAGTAGTTTTTGTGTTACTCAGATCCTGGGTCAGACGTAACAACCCAGTGTTTGAGTAGTTTTTGTGTTACACAGATCCTGGGTCAGACGTAACAACCCAGTGTTTGAGTAGTTTTTGTGTTACACAGATCCTGGGTCAGGCGTAACAACCCAGTGTTTGAGTAGTTTTTGTGTTACACAGATCCTGGGTCAGACGTAACAACCCAGTGTTTGAGTAGTTTTTGTGTTACTCAGATCCTGGGTCAGACGTAACAACCCAGTGTTTGAGTAGTTTTTGTGTTACACAGATCCTGGGTCAGGCGTAACAACCCAGTGTTTGAGTAGTTTTTGTGTTACACAGATCCTGGGTCAGACGTAACAACCCAGTGTTTGAGTAGTATTTGTGTTACTCAGATCCTGGGTCAGGCGTAACAACCCAGTGTTTGAGTAGTTTTTGTGTTACTCAGATCCTGGGTCAGACGTAACAACCCAGTGTTTGAGTAGTTTTTGTGTTACTCAGATCCTGGGTCAGACGTAACAACCCAGTGTTTGAGTAGTTTTTGTGTTACTCAGATCCTGGGTCAGGCGTAACAACCCAGTGTTTGAGTAGTTTTTGTGTTACTCAGATCCTGGGTCAGACGTAACAACCCAGTGTTTGAGTAGTTTTTGTGTTACACAGATCCTGGGTTCATTAACTGTGTCAGTATTGAAAAATGTATCAATTATGAAACAACTGTAAGAGATTCAGTTCATTTTCAGTAGTTTTGTGATGATTATGTGAAGTGCACAACAACTATCTGACTAGTGATCAAATGCAAAGGTCTTCAGTTGAGCATGTCCCAGAGCGCTCCTCCTCCTTCAGTAATGATGTATGAGCTGTATGAGCTGATCATCTGATCACAAGCAGCCGTTTCATTTGCTGAGCTGTGATCTTCATGCAGATATGAGAGAAAGTGGAACGCTGGTTTAGCTCAAATTGTTATTTCAAAGGGAAACGATCAATAAAGCCAGTTTTCATCTCCATGCGCAGAATAAGCATTTGACAACACAAGAGCAGGGTCATTCTTATTATGCAGCACAATTTAGTTTTGTAGTTTGAAAAGCATTTATATAAAACGGCTTATCAGACTTTCAGGAATAAACTCAAGCACTAAAGTCACTGTGAAATCAAAACGGACTGTTTTTATGGAATATTGCAGTGTTTATTATCGGTGCACATTATTGTGTTAATAATCTTGAGTCGGAATAACTTCATCGTGTCTCTGATGACGAGGGCGGGGCCACCTGTCACTCACATGAGATCGGCCAATAGCAAACCACAACCATCCAATCAATTCCCCACAGACACAATGAAGCCCCGCCCTACATTTGTTCTTGTTTGTGAAGCGATTACCTCGATATACGGCACAATAGAGGAGGAAAGACCAGCACAACTTCCATTTTATGTGACTAATATCACCGTCCCACAGGTGGGACGCCTGGCACTATTTTTTTTTATCGCCTTTTTTCGTATCATATATTTAAGTAATTATCATAAATTATGTATCATTTGAAAGCTTACGAACTCAAAATTCATCCTGTGAAAACCGTTTTGAAATCGGATATTGTGTTACCATGGAAACGTTATTCTAAATTATTTAAATTTAACTATAAAAATAACTACTTTATAATGTAAATCTTTTCCAATCTTGACAAAACACATATTGTCGGAAAGGTCTGAGTCTCAAGGGTCCATATTTGGTGACTGTTTTGTGATGAAAGTGATATTTGGACAGAAATTTACAGGAAAATGCATCAAAAAAACAATCAATGCAATGTGGATGACACCCGGTGGCTATTTTTGGTACAGCGTGTAAACAAAATCTCATGGGGACTTTAATTTTTGTGATATCAACTTCAAATTTGGAACACAACTTGATTAGACATATGGCGCTGATTTTAAAGTAGTTTTAGAGTAACATTTTTTTTGTAAAATATATATTTTATATGAAATAAAAAATATTTAGTACAGTATTTTTCATTTACACTAAATTTAAACTTCCATAACATTTTCATACTTTTATATTTTGAATTGCTTTCACTTCAGCAATAATCTGCAGAGTGTTTGATCTATATTCCAAAGCATTCTTGAATTACAGCCCTTTAAGTTTGGACAGTGCATTTTCATGTGTATTCTCAAAAAGGGGGGGTGACAGTTAAAGGGTTAAATTTAATTAACTTTATGTATACAGTGGCAAGAAATAATATACGCTTAATATTTTTATTTTGATATCATAACCAAACTGTAACCGTAATGTTTGTGCAGCTGATTTCCCACCAAAATAATGTCAATAAGGAACTTGTTTTTTTTATGCAAAAGATTGGGCAGCATGGCACATCAATAATCACTAATTTATTCAGAAATTCTTTAAACTGTCACCCCGCCTTTTTGAGAATACACATGAAAATGCACTATCCAAACTTAAAGGGCTGTAATTCAAGAATGCTTTGGAATATAGACCTAAGTTTGATCTTGTTTTAAAGCAGACATTCGGCAGATTATTGCTGAAGTGAAGTGATTGCAAATTTCAAAATATGAAAGTATGAAAAAGTTATGGAAATTTAAATTTACTGTAAATAAAAAATACTGTACTAAATATTTTTATTTATATAAAATATATATTTTACAAAAATGTTTTAATCTATAATTACTATAAAATCAAAGCCATATGTCTAACCAAGTTGTGTTCCAAATTTGAAGTTGATATCACAAAAATTGAAGTTCCCATGAGATTTTGTTTAGGCGCTGTACCACAAATAGCCACCGGGTGAGTTTTGATGCATTTTTCTGTAAATTTCTGTCCAAATATCCCTTCCATCACAAAATGGTCACCAAATATGGAACCCTGAGACTCAGACCTTTCCGACGATATGTGTTTTGTCAAGATTAGAAAAGATTTTTATTATAAAGTAGTTAAAATAAATGTTGTAATATAAAACATGATGACGCCCACTAGGGGAGGAGCCCGCTAGAAGAATTTAAAGTATCGTTTCCATGGTAACGCAACGTCCAATTTCAAAACGGTTTTCCCAGGATGAATTTTGAGTTAGTAAGCTTTCGAATGATACCTAATTTATGATAATTACTCAAATATATGATACGAAAAAAAGGCGATCAAAAAAAGAGTGCCAGGTGTCCCGCCAGCGGGACGGTGACAGTGAAGGGGATTTATTCCTGCAAAATTTCCCAAAAACGCCTAAAAAAAACATACCCAAAGTAAATTGAATGCTGTTCTTGAACCTTTTGGAGTATATGTATATTTTTGGTCTCTTTTAAAAGGTGACAATCTAAGGTTTGTTCCTAAACAGTCAGAATCACTGCAAATCATACTGGTATTGAGTAATAGAACATTTAAAACACTGAAAAAGAAAATATGTACTTCCGCTAAAAAAAATGTTGTAAAAAGATGCCTGCATATGACTGTAGCTGGGAGCTATTAGCTGGAAAACACAATGGGATCACAGCATGAAGCCTTACCAAGTCCAATTTCTTATTTGATAACTATACCTTTAGAAAATAAGTGTTTTGCACATGCTTATCTAAGTTCATGTCTAGGCGCTTTCCAAAAAAAGCCACTTGGAGACTCCAAATGACCCTTTGTAACCATTGACACATACAATGCTGCTATTCTTGAATGCTTTTATGTACAGACATACTTTTGGGCTCTAATGAAAGGTTACACTTAGAGCTGTTCTATTCCTTATCCAGATTTAAAATAATTTTGTGAATAATTGCTGAGACATGAACATTATGGTGTTTTTCTTAGTGTATATAGGGTTTTTGTAATTCATGAAACTAAACTTTGTGCAAATAAAGACAAAACAAGTGTTATAGTATTTATAAAGCTCTTTAATAAATGTACAGTTTTTGATAGATGGACTCTTTATTGATCCCTTTGGGAAATAGTTTTGTCAGACAGGGTCACAGGACAGTCTCCAGACAAACATTTACACATATAGTAACACTTAATTGTGATGTTGTGATACTAACACACATGATTGAGTTGAATGTTTTATCCATTTTAACACAGAATAGCTGTTTTTAGGTTCTGTTCAAAGATACACAGATGACGTTTATGCAGCTGATCTCAGGGGCGCCGCTAACAATTTTGGGCCCTATGAAAGAATATGATGTTGGGGCCCATACCGCACCAACCTAGCTATCCGAAATCTTTGTCTGTAATTTAGTAATACTGACCAATAAGCTCCGCTTGCTCAACCCAGAATGCCCCAATTGGCTGATGAAACATTGATTAAAATTTAGATACAATCAATACAACATTTACTTTAAAGAAAGGCTTTCTACAAAACAAAACTTAATGAAGTTGTCAAAATAATGTCTGACTCATTCCCACTCTCCTGGCATTGCACATCTTATGATGTGTCCTTTCTCACTCATGCTGTTCACTTTTCATAATCAACATAGATAGACATAAAAATAGTGAAAAGTAGTGAGTAGTGACTTTTTCAGTTGAGTAGTGAAAAACTACTCAAACACTGGGTTGTTACGTCTAACCCAAGATCTGAGTAACACAAAAACTACCCAAACACTGGGTTGTTACGCCTGACCCAGGATCTGAGTAACACAAAAACTACCCAAACACTGGGTTGTTACGCCTGACCCAGGATCTGAGTAACACAAAAACTACCCAAACACTGGGTTGTTACGTCTGACCCAGGATCTGAGTAACACAAAAACTACCCAAACACTGGGTTGTTACGTCTGACCCAGGATCTGAGTAACACAAAAACTACCCAAACACTGGGTTGTTACGTCTGACCCATGATCTGAGTGACACAAAAACCACCCAAACACTGGGTTGTTACGTCTGACCCAGGATCTGAGTAACACAAAAACTACCCAAACACTGGGTTGTTACGTCTGACCCAGGATCTGAGTAACACATAAATTACTCCCAAAAACTGGGTTGTTACGTCTGACCCAGGATCTGAGTAACACATAAACTACCCAAACACTGGGTTGTTACGTCTGACCCAGGATCTGAGTAACACATAAACTACCCAAACACTGGGTTGTTACGTCTGACCCAGGATCTGAGTAACACATAAACTACCCAAACACTGGGTTGTTACGTCTGACCCAGGATCTGAGTAACACAAAAACTACTCAAACACTGGGTTGTTACGTCTGACCCAGGATCTGAGTAACACATAAACTACCCAAACACTGGGTTGTTACGTCTGACCCAGGATCTGAGTAACACAAAAACTACCCAAACACTGGGTTGTTACGTCTGACCCAGGATCTGAGTAACACAAAAACTACTCAAACACTGGGTTGTTACGTCTGACCCAGGATCTGAGTAACACATAAACTACCCAAACACTGGGTTGTTACGTCTGACCCAGGATCTGAGTAACACATAAACTACCCAAACACTGGGTTGTTACGTCTGACCCAGGATCTGAGTAACACATAAACTACCCAAACACTGGGTTGTTACGTCCGACCCAGGATCTGAGTAACACAAAAACTACCCAAACACTGGGTTGTTACGTCTGACCCAGGATCTGAGTAACACAAAAACTACTCAAACACTGGGTTGTTACGTCTGACCCAGGATCTGAGTAACACAAAAACTACTCAAACACTGGGTTGTTACGTCTGACCCAGGATCTGAGTAACACAAAAACTACCCAAACACTGGGTTGTTACGTCTGACCCAGGATCTGAGTAACACAAAAACTACCCAAACACTGGGTTGTCACGTCTGACCCAGGATCTGAGTAACACAAAAACTACCCAAACACTGGGTTGTCACGTCTGACCCAGGATCTGAGTAACACAAAAACTACCCAAACACTGGGTTGTTACGTCTGACCCAGGATCTGAGTAACACAAAAACTACCCAAACACTGGGTTGTTACGTCTGACCCAGGATCTGTGTAACACAAAAACTACCCAAACACTGGGTTGTTACGTCTGACCCAGGATCTGAGTAACACAAAAACTACCCAAACACTGGGTTGTTACGTCTGACCCAGGATCTGAGTAACACAAAAACTACCCAAACACTGGGTTGTCACGTCTGACCCAGGATCTGAATAACACAAAAACTACCCAAACACTGGGTTGTCACGTCTGACCCAGGATCTGAGTAACACAAAAACTACCCAAACACTGGGTTGTTACGTCTGACCCAGGATCTGTGTAACACAAAAACTACCCAAACACTGGGTTGTTACGTCTGACCCAGGATCTGAGTAACACAAAAACTACCCAAACACTGGGTTGTTACGTCTGACCCAGGATCTGTGTAACACAAAAACTACCCAAACACTGGGTTGTTACGTCTGACCCAGGATCTGAGTAACACAAAAACTACCCAAACACTGGGTTGTTACGTCTGACCCAGGATCTGAGTAACACAAAAACTACCCAAACACTGGGTTGTCACGTCTGACCCAGGATCTGAATAACACAAAAACTACCCAAACACTGGGTTGTTACGTCTGACCCAGGATCTGAGTAACACAAAAACTACCCAAACACTGGGTTGTCACGTCTGACCCAGGATCTGAGTAACACAAAAACTACCCAAACACTGGGTTGTCACGTCTGACCCAGGATCTGAGTAACACAAAAACTACCCAAACACTGGGTTGTTACGTCTGACCCAGGATCTGAGTAACACAAAAACTACCCAAACACTGGGTTGTTACGTCTGACCCAGGACCCATTTCTGGATTTTGCCGGAAATGCAGAAATAAGACGTCATTTTGTTATATTTGTAACTCTTTGGTAGATTATTCATTTATAATTTCTATTACATTACTACTAGTACTGTTACTACTAATAAAACCAATCTCTAGGGGCCCCAAAAGTGCGGGGGCCCTTCGAATCGTCCTAACTTTCCCCCCCTTAGCGGCGCCCCTGAGTGTGAGTGTGTGTGTGTGTGTGTGTGTGTGTGTGTGTGTGTGTCTTTATCTGCTGAACCACAGCCAGGAAAAATGTGCTCAGTACATTGTGTACAATCCAGACTTCAGTCCTCGCGGAGACACAGATAGCATGAAGTCAGCTGGAAATGTGCAGCGACACCAGAGCTCTTACCCAGTGCAGAGCAGATGAGTGACAGTCCAAACACCGTCCCCAACACTTCAGTCAGAACATCGAGCAGCTCTATAGACACAATCAGATGATTTACACCCAGAGTAAGAACAGTTACAGACATACAATATGACACGGCTATCATCAGCTAGTGAGCTCATTTCCTCTGCAGGAAAAATAACACTGAAAAAAACTTGCTGTAAACTAGTCAAGGAGAGTTTATTTAGCGCACATTTCATACACAGATCACAGATAGTTTTTGTGTTATTCGGATCCTGGGTCGGACGTAACAACCCAGTGTTTGGGTAGTTTTTATGTTACTCAGATCCTGGGTCGGATGTAACAACCCAGTGTTTGGGTAGTTTTTGTGTTATTCGGATCCTGGGTCGGACGTAACAACCCGGTGTTTGGGTAGTTTTTGTGTTATTCGGATCCTGGGTCGGACGTAACAACCCAGTGTTTGGGTAGTTTTTGTGTTATTCGGATCCTGGGTCAGACGTAACAACCCAGTGTTTGGGTAGTATTTGTGTTACTCAGATCCTGGGTCAGACGTAACAACCCAGTGTTTGGGTAGTTTTTTGTGTTACTCAGATCCTGGGTCGGACGTAACAACCCAGTGTTTGGGTAGTTTTTGTGTTACTCAGATCCTGGGTCGGACGTAACAACCCAGTGTTTGGGTAGTTTTTGTGTTACTCAGATCCTGGGTCGGACGTAACAACCCAGTGTTTGGGTAGTTTTTGTGTTACTCAGATCCTGGGTCGGACGTAACAACCCAGTGTTTGGGTAGTTTTTGTGTTACTCAGATCCTGGGTCAGACGTAACAACCCAGTGTTTGGGTAGTGTTTGTGTTACTCAGATCCTGGGTCAGACGTAACAACCCAGTGTTTGGGTAGTTTTTGTGTTACTCAGATCCTGGGTCGGACGTAACAACCCAGTGTTTGGGTAGTGTTTGTGTTACTCAGATCCTGGGTCAGACGTAACAACCCAGTGTTTGGGTAGTTTTTGTGTTACTCAGATCCTGGGTCGGACGTAACAACCCAGTGTTTGGGTAGTGTTTGTGTTACTCAGATCACAGTGACAGAACAATGGCCGACCACAGCTTTGAGTGGCTGACCCGCAGTGGTTTGAGAGTCATGTCCTCTGCTCACACTCAGCCGGTCACTTCTGAACTTTACTCCAGATAAAGCCACGAGCTTTACTGTACTGTTCCTCAGGATCATGATGTGCTTGGGCAGGATGATGTTGTTCAGAGTTCATCTGACTTCAGAGAACAGAATTTCCCACTTCTGAAGTCGTGATTACGAGCTCATCACGTTCAAGTGCTCTGTAGTCATGGAGGACACCAGGTTTATGCTTATTTATATTCATAAACATTCACAGAGTCTCGGTCAAATACAGAAACATATTTCATATTTGTTAATATGCTCTACCTTCTCTCTAAATAATGAAGTGGTTTGAGTAGAGCCAACTCAAATGAAACACATTAGTTCAATCAAGTCAACTCTTACGAGTATTCAGAACTTACTTTTATTCTTTTGGAGTTCTCAAACCCGACACATTTTAAGTAATCTGAATTGTGTCGTTGTTTTGAGTTTTATGAACTTATTTCTTTTAAGTTAGACAAACTTAAATTTAACTGAAACTTGGCTGGGATGTCTATTTCCCAGCATGCTTTGCCATGACACTCAAAATGAAGAGTAAATGCTATAATTATTTGTGCAAGATTAATGTTAAGATGGAGATTTAGTGGTGTTTAATGTTTTGCTATGTTAGTTTAGAATAGTTTCTATGTTGTTGTTGTTGTTGTTGTTTTTTTAAATATTAAGTAATAATTCAATGTTAGAATTAAATTTTATACTAAAAATAATTAAGGTGATCAATTTAATTTGCTTACTCAAATATTTGAAGTTAAGAGCAATTAAAATGTATAGTTCTGCTTACTTAACTTAAAAAATGTGATGTATGGAAGCATATGGGAAGCAATATTACATTTGAAATGTAATATGTAAAATGGCAATGTATTTCCGTATTTAAATTTCCATATCAAATGTGCAACTTTGGGAGCAAAATGCTATTTTTTGAATTAGCAATTTGCTCCAAATTTGCACGTGGAGAAAATGTCAATTTAAACATGCCATTTTACATATTACATTTCAAATTATGCTTCCATATAAATCACACAGGTGTACTGATGCTATAAAAATATTAATTTTATTATATACATTATATATTCAGACTACTGGTCAAGCGTTTGGAGTAATTAAGATAAAAGTCTCTTGTTATTTTTTGTCACATTTTAATACCAAGAACACAAACCCAGAACAGACGTGACAATTTCAGCTTTTGCTCAGATTGTTATGCTGATAATATACAAGTATTAATTATGAAATATTTCCCCTTGTGCTTTGATGTTTGGACCCGATGTATATTCACACAGGCCACACTGGGGTCCAGTGATATAACAGGAGTTTGTGTGTGTTTTACGACTTATACACACACACACACACACACACTCACTCACTCACTCACACACACACACACACACACACACACACACACACACACACACACACACACACACACACACACACACACACACACACACACACACACACACACACACACACATGTTTGTTTTTGTGAAATGTGAGGACATTCCATAGGCGTAATGGTTTTTATACCATAAAAACTGTATTTTCTATCCCCTTACACTGCCCCTAAACCTACCCATTACACACACACACACACACACACACACACACTGCCCCTGCCCCTAAACCTACCCATCACACACACACACACACACACACTTCCCCTGCCCCTAAACATACCCATCACACACACACACACACACACACACACAAACACACACACACACACACACACACACACACACACACACACACACACACACACACACACACACACACACACACACACACTGCCCCTGCCCCTAAACCTACCCATCACACACACACACACACACACACTTCCACTGCCCCTAAACATACCCATCACACACACACACACACACACACACACACACACACTGCCCCTGCCCCTAAACATACCCATCTCACACACACACACACACACACACACACTGCCCCTGCCCCTAAACCTACCCATCACACACACACACACACACACACACACACTTCCCCTGCCCCTAAACATACCCATCACACACACACACACACACACACACACACACACACATACACACACACACTTCCCCTGCCCCTAAACCTACCCATCACACACACACACACACACACACACTTCCCCTGCCCCTAAACATACCCATCACACACACACATACACACACACACACTCAGACACACCAACATTCTATGGACGATGTACAAATGACGTCTGTCCGTAACACTGAGGGAACCTTGAGAAGTTCTCGTTCTACTTTTCTGGTGTTTTTTGGAGCTTGACAGCCTGAGATCAATAAAGCTCAGTCCTCCAACAGATCTCAGTGAAGGCTTCTGCTGTGTGTGCTCCATCAATAAATAACAACAACAACACGAGGGGATAAACACTGAACTTTCAATTTTTTTTTCATTTGTTTCTTATGCTCTAAACAATGTAATGACATGAAAAAAATACTAAATTCAAAACACTTTTTTTTCTGGGTCCCAGGAGGGACCAGGGGCCTATACCATGAAGCCGGTTTAGCTGGCTAGCCAGATATGTTTAAGCTTAGTTTGTGCTAATCCTGGGTTTTAGGTACCATTAAAGTGGTTTGGCTTTTAGCAGTGTTCATCTCCATAGTAACTAACGCTCCAGGGCGGGATGAAATGCTGTTTCATGCATACTGAGCTTTTTACACAGTTAAAGACTTGATACCCATCCTAAACATGGACAAAGTTAAAAAAAAAAGAAAAGTTTGACGTTTGATGGAATATTTCTGTGCCAAAAATACTCCTTCCAGTTTCTCATAAGTTACAGGACTTCACCAAATCAACAATCTCACCACAGAAGAGTGTTTTTGGTTGTCAGGGCAAGACAACCCTGCACAGCTTCCCAAAGAACCCAGCGTTAATGGGACAGTGAGTTTGTGTTTCCGGAGCAGGAGTTGTGCAAGTGTTTGTTTGTTCCCTGAATTTCGGCGATGATAGTTTATAAACAAGGTACAGTTCAACTGTGGATTTGTAGTTCGCCTGATGCTGAAAGATGGAGCGGTCCCAGCAATTAAGGTTCACGGTCGTGTGTTGGAAGCAGGCGGCGAGTAAAACTGCTTCAAATGTCTTTGATTTGTTAGCTATCGATTGTTTTTCAATGTAAACATGCATAGCTCAACCCGATAGCTGCGCGCTCGTCATTCTTTAGCCATTCCCAAACTGTTCCCACAAAGTTGGGAGCATGAAATTGTCCAAAATGTCTTGCATTAAAGGGTTAGTTCACCCAAAAATGTAAATTGTGTCATTAATGACTGAGCCTCATGTGGTTGGACACCCGTCAGTCCTCCGTTCATCTTCAGACACAAATGAAGATATTTTAGTGTAAAGCTGATGCTGAGAAAGGCTTCAGATAGGCCTCCATTGGCATTCAGTACATTCACACTCACAAGACCCATAAAAGGCACTAAAAACGTCGTTACAAAGTCCATCTCACCACAGTGACTTTACAATAATTTTACGAAGCGACGACAATAGTTTTTGTGCGCAAAAAAATCAAAATAACGATTTTATTCAACCTCTTCTTGTCTTCCGTGTGTGCCTCCATGACGCATGCGTGAGAATATGATGCAGATCCGGCGTTCGGGAATCCATGAAATGCACACTTTAGCCCCATTTGAGCACTACACCGAGACCTAAAGCACGATCAATGTAGAATTCAACAGCTTAGATACGCGCGTCTTCCTCTGTGTAACGTACTGCTCCGAGACAGAGGTTGAGAATCCAAATGCAGCTTTATTTAGAGGGTAATCCACACTCGTAGTCAAAAACAGGCAACAGTTCATACACAGGCAAGCAGTCCAAACAGGCAAACAAGGCAGGAGAGACAGGCAAACGGGTAATCCACGGAACAGGCAAGAAATCCAAAACCAGAGACATGAAACCAGGGAAACGCTCAGAAATGCAGTAGAAACACTAAACAAGACTTCGCAGTTGATGATAGAGTGAACATGGTTTATATAGGCTGGTGTAATGGGGTAATGAGGTGATGAGACACAGGTGCAAACAATGAATGATGATGAGTCCGGGCACAGGATTATGGGTAATGGAGTTTATGATGAAGTGACAAGTCCGGGGTGGAGTGACAGTCTGAAGTGGAGTGCCCTCAGGTGGTTCTCATGGGCACTCACACTGGTGAATTGTGACACTCTGCTTGTAAACAAATCTCTTCTGGGTCATGTGTCCGAACGCCGGATCTGCGTCATATTCTCGCGCATGCGTCGTGGAGACACACACGGAAGACAAGAACAAGTTGGATAAAGTCGTTATTTTGATTTTTTTTTTGCGCACAAAAACTATTGTCGTCGCTTCGTAAAATGATTGTAGAGTCACTGTGGTGAGATGGACTTTGTAACGACGTTTTAAGTGCCTTTTATGGGTCTTGTGAGTGTGAATGAACTGAATGCCAATGGAGGCCTATCTGAAGCCTTTCTCAGCATCAGCTTTACACTAAAATATCTTCATTTGTGTCTGAAGATGAACGGAGGTCTGACGGGTGTCCAACCATATGAGGGTGAGGAATTAATGACAGAATTTTCATTTTTGGGTGAACTATCCCTCTAAGAGTTCCTTTCACTGGAACTAAGGGCCCAACCCCTGAAAAACAACCCCACCCATAATCCCCCCTCCACCAAACTTTACACTTGGCACAATGCAGTCAGGCAAGTCCCGTTCTCCTGGCGACCGCCAAACCCAGACTCGTCCATGGGATTGCCAGAGAGAAGCGTGATTGGTCACTCAGAGAACACGTCTCCACTGCTCTAGAGTCCAGTGGTGGCGCGCTTTACCCCACTGCATCCCACGCTTTGCATTGCACTTGGTGATGTAAGGCTTGGATGAGTGGCTCGGCCATGGAAACCCATTCCATGAAGCTCTACACACTGTTCTTGCGCTCATCTGAAGGACACAGAAGTTTGGAGGTCTGGAGCTCTTGGTGACTTCTGTGACCCTCAGCATGCGCTGACCCCGCTCTGTGACCCTCAGCATGCACTGACCCCGCTCTGTGACCCTCAGCATGTGCTGACCCCGCTCTGTGACCCTCAGCATGCACTGACCCCGCTCTGTGACCCTCAGCATGCACTGACCTCGCTCTGTGACCCTCAGCATGCACTGACCTCGCTCTGTGACCCTCAGCATGTGCTGACCCCGCTCTGTGACCCTCAGCATGCACTGACCCCGCTCTGTGACCCTCAGCATGCACTGACCTCGCTCTGTGACCCTCAGCATGCGCTGACCCCGCTCTGTGACCCTCAGCATGCGCTGACCCCGCTCTGTGACCCTCAGCATGCGCTGACCCCGCTCTGTGACCCTCAGCATGTGCTGACCCCGCTCTGTGACCCTCAGCATGCGCTGACCCCGCTCTGTGACCCTCAGCATGCACTGACCTCGCTCTTTGACCCTCAGCATGCGCTGACCCCGCTCTGTGACCCTCAGCATGCGCTGACCCCGCTCTGTGACCCTCAGCATGCGCTGACCCCGCTCTGTGACCCTCAGCATGCGCTGACCCCGCTCTGTGACCCTCAGCATGCGCTGACCCCGCTCTGTGACCCTCAGCATGCGCTGACCCCCGCTCTGTGACCCTCAGCATGCGCTGACCCCGCTCTGTGACCCTCAGCATGCGCTGACCCCGCTCTGTGACCCTCAGCATGTGCTGACCCCGCTCTGTGACCCTCAGCATGCGCTGACCCTGCTCTGTGACCCTCAGCATGCGCTGACCCCGCTCTGTGACCCTCAGCATGCACTGACCTCGCTCTGTGACCCTCAGCATGCGCTGACCCCGCTCTGTGACCCTCAGCATGCGCTGACCCCGCTCTGTGACCCTCAGCATGCGCTGACCCCGCTCTGTGACCCTCAGCATGCGCTGACCCCCGCTCTGTGACCCTCAGCATGCGCTGACCCCGCTCTGTGACCCTCAGCATGCGCTGACCTCGCTCTGTGACCCTCAGCATGCGCTGACCTCGCTCTGTGACCCTCAGCATGCGCTGACCCCGCTCTGTGACCCTCAGCATGCGCTGACCCCGCTCTGTGGCTGAGTTGCTGTTGTTCCCAATCGCTTCCACTTTGTTATAATCCCACTAACAGTTGAGTGTGGAATATTTAGTTTAATATTTGGACTTATTGCACAGGTGGAGTTCTCTGAGCTCCTGAGAGCGGCCCATTCTCTCACTAATGTGTGTAGAAGCGAACACACACACACACACACACACACACACACACACTCCTGAGAGCGGCCCATTCTCTCACTAATGTGTGTAGAAGCGAACACACACACACACACACACACACACACTCCTGAGAGCGGCCCATTCTCTCACTAATGTGTGTAGAAGCGAACACACACACACACACACACACACACACACACTCCTGAGAGCGGCCCATTCTCTCACTAATGTGTGTAGAAGCGAACACACACACACACACACACACACACTCCTGAGAGCGGCCCATTCTCTCACTTATGTGTGTAGAAGCGAACACACACACACACACACACACACACACACACTCCTGAGAGCGGCCCATTCTCTCACTTATGTGTGTAGAAGCGTCTGCAAAACAAACTTTAAAGTTAACATGAAATTTAAAACAGTTAATGCATGTTTCTGGTCTCAGTGTTAATGATTCATTTAGGGATGCACAATATTAACCAATAAGTTCGTTCTTTATTATTTACAGCAATTAACGGTCACTTTACATGATGCATTGACTTCCTATAAAATCCCACCCAACATTTTTTAATTATCGTGTTGCACCAGAAGTAAAATGGATTGGGAATTGATTCACATTCAATCTTATCACTCAACAAATAAAAGCACTGAATTGATTGTGTTGTGTTCATCTGTCGTATGAACACTCACTGCATCAATGTTATCATAAAACACCTCTTTCATTTTGCTGTCCATCATGTGATATCGGAGTTGTTGGCGTGTCAGTAAAGGCTGTAGCCGATGGGTTAGTGTTGGGTAACTAGTCCTGCCCCCTCCGAGTCTCGCTCCGTAAATCTCTGCCCAGGATGCATTACTGGGATTGCCTTATGTAATATCTCTCAGCAATAAAGCACAGAAAGCATGGATTGTAACAGAGCGTTTTGACATGAAATGCTGCCATGGGTGTGAGTTCAGCCCAAATTCAATCTATATGCAAAACTGGCTATTAATCAACGCACCTCGTACAGACGCACACAAACAATAACACACACAAGGTGAAAGATTAACTATCAGCACTATAGTGGCAAACCATATGACAGTTTTTATAAAACAAAATCAATATTTTTTCATGTGTGGTCCAGGTAATATATGATCTGCTATAAGTGAGCGGCACTAATTGAGTATCCGGCATATCTGAAGGTGCACTGAAAAAACAGGAAAACACACGTTGTCCAATTTACTTAATCGTATTATTTGTGATCTACGCAACAAATTTGTGTTTCTCTTCTAAACATGATTTCATTGCTTTCGATTAATGTAATTCTCTAAAATGTGCAATCTACTAGATTCAATTATTTGGGGTGAATGTGAACCAATGAAGTACTCGAAAATGATTTTTGCTGAAACTGTAGTTCCCAGCATGCTTTGCTTGGGACTTGACGACTAGAGTAAAATTGTTTAAATTAAGTGTTATTTTATATGTTTTTGGGCAAAATGAGAAAAAGGGGGAGACTTTATATTGTTTATTAGTGTTTAATGTTTAATTATGTTGGAATTATTCGAACCATTTAAATTACACTGGGTTACCATAGTGGAGAAGAGCGGAGCGATTGCTTAGACTCAGCACATGTCATTAAAGAGCTTTTCACACTTAGCACATATATGATGTGCTATTGCTGCAAATATAATGAAAGCTACTGAGTACAGTGTTATAGATCAGTCAAGTGACAACAAAAATATACAAAAAATAAATGTGTTGATTAAAGAGGCAGGTTCTCAAGCCCCCATGTGCACCACTGTTGTTAGGGAGCCATATTAAAACCATTGTGAGACTACTCAATTCGGTTACTTAAAAATTACTTAAAGGTAGGGTAGGTAGGATTTGGTTAAAAAACTTTTTTTCCAAATTTGTTTAAACTTTCTTTATATATCAATACATAATTAAAATGTAAGTACTCAGAAAAAGAAAGTATAAAAATTGAGTGTCTGTAGACCTCTCACGACGGTTTTAAAGACAGCTCATTATTTCCATTCACTCCACCTTCTCCCTTCTGGGCTCTTTCCAAAGCCACGCCCCCAAAACACATGAACACGCCCACCGCTCAGCTGACGCATTATTTACCTGAGACGAGCGGAGAAGAAGTGCATGTAGTGACATCATGTCAGAATCCAGCAAAATGGAGGAGAAGTTGATCATAGCGGTGGCGGGTTTTATACGAAGGCGCGCAACATTATTTATAGGCAACATTTTCGCTCTAGAATGCTTGTTTTTCAGCGGGGATACAATTAATTTGCTCAAAACAACACCGATTTGACCAATTGCATTAATCCTGCACTTCAGTTCTTGTAATGTAGGCTGTATACAAGTTAATGTTGATTATAGACCAATACTAGCAAACGTCTCCTATAAACTGCATGTTGAAATTAGACTAGCACTTAACCATGAACGCAAAAGGCTTTTAAATGTTTTATTTCGTTAGCAAACAGTTTTTTTTTTAACTTTCACATTTAAATGATTTCATGTGGTTATCTTATACGGTTATACCCTACCTGTGCTCAGTTTGCACAAAGGCCAAACAACATGATTGTTTGTATAAACAAATGAAGTTTAAATAAAGACCAAGCATTCGATCTACGTCAGAGCGGCAGCGTGTCCACGAATCTTTCTACAGCGTCGTTGGCAGGGCGGCCAGAGCGAAGTTTGACGCTCTTATCGGCGGCAGAGTGAACGCACAGTTATGCTGCGTTCACACTGAACGCGAATAGAGCGACTGAAGCGAGTGATTTCAATGTTAAGTCAATGGAAAGACGTGTTGACGCGCATCTAGAGCAGTGTTTCCCAACCGGGGTGCCGCGGCACGAGAGCAGGGAAACTTTTATTTTTATTTTTTAAATAATTCTCTCTTTGTAAACTTTGTTCAATGCATGCGAGTGCTGTCGTATGTTTGAATATGACCAGTCATTTTCGCCATCATCACCCGGGTGTAGTGCCAGAAGACGCGAATGAGAAGTCGCGCGCGCTGTGAGAAAATGTGTCTCTGTGCGCTCATCCGAGAGCGCGCACACGTCTCACAGCGCGCAAATATTGAGTTCTCTTTCAAGTCTTACTTTTTGTGTGAGTTTGTCCGTTCAAGAGCATGTCAACATGTCCATCTTGATGAGTATTCTAGCAGACATAGTCTGTATATGCCTTAATTAAACTTTATACAGTCGAGAAAGATGACGCATATCCGAGCATTAGGTCTTAAAGGGGCAGTAGCCTTTACTGCTGTCTGTTAAATGTCAAACAACAAAAGAAAAGGACACCACTCGCTGCTCTTGATTGAATAGCTTTTGTAAGTTTAAAAATTATTAATCTTTCATTTATACAGTCAAATATGCAATGTTATTTTACATTTGATCAATTTCTGTACCTGAAAACTAATGTTAGACGTAACTGAAAAACCTGAAAAGCATATCATTTTATTAGTGGGCCTATCTTTGCTCAATAGTATTTATTTGTGCTGCTGCTTGTATTTAAATTATTTCTTCTTATTATTTTCTTTTTTTATTTGACAGTAGTACTTTTTTCACTGAACATAGCAAATACTGAACTGTCCCGAAACGGTAAACCTAAAACCGTGATACAAACCAAACCGTGACGCGAATCGACTGCCGTGCGCGAGTGATTTTATTTGGTGCTTTTTGTGCATTCACGCGTTTGAAGCGAATTCGCGTCTGACGTCCGAGTTGAAAAATTTTGAACTTTGCCATCAATTTGCGCCGCGCTAACCAATCAGGAGCCTTCTCTAGGGTTGCCACCTTTGATTTGTGAAAAACCGGGACACTCAGATGAAATGTGTTTTTTTGGGGGGAGGGGGGGGGATCAACCCATATTTACAAATATACTGTGTTAACAGTTGTAGGACTCGCTTTCTTTGTCATAAATGTTGCAATGGCTAGATTTTTGCGTTTGCTTAATGCAAAACTCTGGTGCTTGTTTGTTTTTGCATGATTTTCCAGCACTGTTTTTCCTTCATATTTAACTGAAATTTTGGCAGGACACAAAGCACAGGTAGCGGAGAACGGGTCTCCTTGGGTTCGCATTCAGAAAAGTTTTCTCTCTTCGCCCAGTCTGAGTTGTAGGTTGTAAATCGTTTTTTCTTTGACACTGGTGATGGCTCATCCGATTTTGTTGTGTTATCCTCCTCGTCTGTCTCTCCCCCCATTTCACAATGGGGGGTTAATATAAAGTTTTTAAAAAGCTAGCTAGCAACTGAACACTGTTTTATCCTAGTTGCTAGGCGATAGGCGATAAGTTGAGCTTCCAATCAAATAAAAGTAAACGCCTGGCATTGGCCAATCCACTGTTTGTTTACCCGTTTATGGACACAGGATTGGATGTACACAACCATGAAGAAAACACAGTAACAGTATAAGGAAACGGTTTAATTTGAAGCCAGGAAATTCTACTTTAGAAGTACATTATCACAAAAAAACGGGACAATTCGTGTCCCGGGAAAGAATATACAACCCCAAACCAGAAAAAGTTGGGACAGTATGGAAAATGTGCTGAGATTCCTCAGAGTCAGGCTTGATGACCTCTGACCTGATGCCCACAGGGCAGGTGTCAACGATGCCATCATGTGACCCACACTGAGGGAGACACAATAGTGTGTGTGTGTGTGTGTGTGTGTGTGTGTGTGTGTGTGTGTGTGTGTGTGTGTGTGTGTGTGTGTGTGTGTGTGTGTGTGTGTGTGTGTGTGTGTGTGTGTGTGAACATGATGGTTATTGTAGTTCTAGACTAAATGTGAGCATTTATTTATCTCACTTGCACAATAAAGATTCTGTCCTCCTCAAAATGAATAAAATCAGTCAAATGCAAAATCAGAGAACTATGCAAACCTCCAATAATTAAATGTTAAATAAAACAACTATTTGTATGCATAATCTTTAATTGACCAATGTCTTGCTGCTGAGCTTTGATGATGAAAATGACTAGATTTTTAGTTTTTATTGGTAAAATGTTTTT
>JARQWZ010004641.1:67500-70000 GCA_033150135.1 Gobio occitaniae | reverse complement strand
TACTTTTGCGTTACTTCTGCGTTACTTCTGCTTTACTTTTGCGTTACTTCTGCGTTACTTCAGCGTTACTTTTGCGTTACTTCTGCGTTACTTTTGCGTTACTTCTGCGTTACTTTTGCGTTACTTCAGCGTTACTTCAGCGCTACTTTTGCGTTACTTCTGCGTTACTTTTGCGTTACTTCTGCGTTACTTTTGCGCTACTTTTGCGTTACTTTTGCGTTGCTTCTGCGTTGCTTTTGCGTTACTTTTGCGTTACCTTTGCGTTACATCTGTGTTACTTTTGCGCTACTTCTGCATTACTTTTGCGTTACTTCTGCGTTGCTTTTGCGTTACTTCTGCGTTGCTTTTGCGTTACTTCTGCATTGCTTTTGCATTACTTTTGCGTTACTTCTGCGTTGCTTTTGCGTTACTTCTGCATTACTTCTGCGTTACTGAAGGTGGCCTGGTCTGATGATCACGTGTTCTTCTACATCAGTGGATGGCCGGGTGTGTGTGTGTGGCTTACCTGGGGAACACATGGCACCAGGTGCATTATGGGAAGAAGGCGTGGCGGCGGAGGCAGTGATGCTTTGAGCAATGTTCTGCTGGGAAACCTTGGGTCCTCCATCATGTGGATGTGACTTTGACACGCTCCACCTACCTCAGCATTGTTGAGCCCATGTCCAGCCTCTCATGGAGACGGTTTTCCCTGTGGCTGTGGCTCTTTCAGCAGATAATGCGCCGCCACAAAGCACAAATGCTTCAGGAATGCTTTGAGGAGCACAACAAAGAGTTTGAGGTGTTGACTCAGCCTCCAAATTTCCCAGATCTCAATCCAATCGAGCATCTTTGGGATGAGCTGAACAAACAAGTCCGATCCATGGAGGCCCCCCCTCACAACTTACAGGACTTAAAGGATCTGCTGCTGACATCTTCGGGGGTCTAGTGGAGTCCATGCCTCGACGGGGTCAGGGGAACACAATATTAGGTTGTGATCTGATCGGCATATGTATATTTCTAAAACTTTGCATGCTGGAGTTTAATATGATTGCATCCCATAGTGTGGGACCAGATGTGGGCCGGATCTGTTGCTGTCTGGGGACATGCATGTGATTATGGTAGTTCATATTTAAAGAATATTATGATATGAAAAGCATGTTTACACAGATTTAATGGCTGTTAAAACGTGAGCATGCAATCCTATGAGGCGATGTGAGACTCAGGGTTAAATCTGCTCTTCTCCTGCTAAAGTATTTTTAGAGCGCTTGTGTCACACACACAGGCAAATGTCAGAGCCGCAGATCTTCACTGCATCTTCCATCTCATCCCAAATTACCTGTGAGACAGAGGCGAGCTCATTAAGCATCATCAGCGCTCACTGAAAGCCGCATTACCCCTTTCCTGACAACACCAAAGTGATGGCGGCATGGCGCCCTATATGAACACAAACCGGTGAACTTTAGAGGAGCTCGAGCTGGTTATTTGTGCTCCAGACTCATTATTTTGCTTGTGATCTGTTTCCTAAACCTCTGCTCTGAGATCTGTGTGTGTGTGTGGATCTGTGTGTGTGTGGATCTGTGTGTGTGTGGATCTGTGTGTGTGTGGATCTGTGTGTGTGTGTGGATCTGTGTGTGTGTGGATCTGTGTGTGTGTGTGTGTGTGGATCTGTGTGTGTGTGGATCTGTGTGTGTGTGGATCTTTGTGTGTGTGGATCTGTGTGTGCAGGATCTATGTGTGTGTGTGGATCTGTGTGTGTGCAGGATCTGTGTGTGTGGATCTATGTGTGTGCAGGATCTGTGTGTGTGGATCTGTGTGTGTGTGGATCTGTGTGTGTGTGGATCTGTGTGTGCAGGATCTATGTGTGTGTGTGGATCTGTGTGTGCAGGATCTATGTGTGTGTGTGTGTGTGTGTGGATCTGTGTGTGTGCAGGATCTGTGTGTGTGGATCTATGTGTGTGCAGGATCTGTGTGTGTGGATCTGTGTGTGTGCAGGATCTGTGTGTGCAGGTTCTGTGTGTGCAGGATCTGTGTGTGTGGATCTGTGTGTGTGGATCTGTGTGTGTGGATCTGTGTGTGTGGATCTGTGTGTGTGCAGGATCTGTGTGTGCAGGATCTATGTGTGTGTGTGGATCTGTGTGTGTGTGGATCTGTGTGTGTGGATCTGTGTGTGTGTGGTTCTGTGTGTGTAGGATCTGTGTGTGTGTGGATCTGTGTGTGTGTGGATCTGTGTGTGTGGATCTGTGTGTGTGGATCTGTGTGTGTGTGGATCTGTGTGTGTGGATCTGTGTGTGCAGGATCTGTGTGTGTGTGTGTGTGCAGGATCTGTGTGTGTGTGGATCTGTGTGTGCAGGATCTGTGTGTGTGGATCTGTGTGTGTGGATCTGTGTGTGTGGATCTGTGTGTGCAGGATCTGTGTGTGCAGGATCTGTGTGTGCAGGATCTGTGTGTGCAGGATCTGTGTGTGCAGGATCTGTGTGTGCAGGATCTGTGTGTGTAGGATCTGTGTGTGTAGGATCTGTGT
>JARQWZ010004641.1:5000-62500 GCA_033150135.1 Gobio occitaniae | reverse complement strand
CAAAGACCAGATAACTCTGAACAAACGCTCTATTAATGTTAGTGGAAGAAAGTAAGTTTGATAAATACATGTCAACTAACTCGCATTAGATTATTAGTAGACTGTTCATTTAGTAGAATAAGTTGATGTAGTTGTAAAGTTACTTATAGTCAGTAGAATAAAGTGTTACTGCCTCTATTTATAATTAATGTAGACTGCAGAATCAGGCACAATTAACTGGGAACTTATATTATGGATGCAAACAGGGTTAATTTTGATTTCATGCTGGCTTGAAGCTATTATAGCTTCACATTAATCATTTCTTTATTTTTAGAGTCTTTAATTAGACAGATTTTGCCGCCACATATTCTTATTCATTTGAGGTTTATGCCTTGAAAAATTCAATGCCCCAGTGAGAATGTGTGAAACATAAAATATCAGTAAGAGGTTTTGGCTCTGTTCCCGTTCCAGACTGCACATGATGTAATCGCGCATTATTCTGAGCGTCCACATCAATCCTTTTCTGCACCATATTACAACAAAAACTCCTTTTGCATTACAAACTCTTGACTTAAACCTGTGCATTTCTTCAGATATTCTGTTGTTGGCATTTTGACGACCTTGCGATATCAAAATGAGAGTTAAATTGCTTTTAGTACATACATTAGTGGCCAAAAATGGACATCTTCATTCTTTATTCAAATATTTTTCGATATTTCTTAAAGATTTGTAAGCATATCTTATAAGTTGTGTAGTTGTGCTTGGAGTCGATTGTTTTATTTGTGATAATAATGCAATGAAACATGATAAATTATGCAACATATTTTTTGGCCAGGCATTATAAACCAACTAAATATTTATAACTCATTATGTTGTAGTCAATATATGCTTTTTGCTACATTAAGTGCATTTTTGCATAGCAAGATAAAACTGTAGCTGTAGTTTGATAAATATCTTCACCAAGTGTACCGTTTTGTTCTTCCCTCGTATTTAAAATACTTAAAAATCTAAAATAATTTCCTCTTATTTTGATGGTTTAATCAAACTTGTATGGTCATTAAAATCAAGCAAATATCACCTCCGGTCATCAGTTTTGACCACTACTGTATATAGTAGACCTATATGATAAAGTAGTTATAAATGTTGACAAAAGTCACATTTAAAAGTATAAAATTTAAAGTTTTCTCTTCCAGAAAAAAAGAAGCAAAAATACTGATGACTCATCTTGCACTCAGGGGCGTGGCCAAATGTTTGTCCAATCAGATGCTCTGTAGAATGTGCATGCCCCTCCCTCTACTACATTCAAAAATTCAAGTTGTAAATAAAGATTATTGGAGTGTTTTAAAGGGGAAAAATATCCATGTTTCTTCAAAATTCCACGTTTAATTCAATGTGTTACTTGCCATTTTTATAATTATTTGCGAAATTTACTAGCAGAGTCATTCCATGTCAACTCCACCAGAGGTCCCCAGCTCAAATTTGTGTTTTTCTATAGAAAGACAAACATGAATAGTGATGAAAGCCAAAATATTACATGTCAAAAAGGTATTTTATTGAGTAATCCACTGTTTTGTATAGGGGAGGGTCAACATGACCATTTTCACATCAGATCTGTGTGTCATTATATGCCAACGGTGAGCGCTCAAACATGGGGAATAAGCACTTCTGGTGTGTTTGTGTCTCAAGTTTGCATGCCTGTAACTCAAGAAGTATTAAAGATATCTTAATATTCTTTTGGATTCTGGTTCTCAACAAACATTCATTTTGGTATCTCCATTTTAAAGACCCTTGATGGTTCAATCCCAGAGATCCCAATGTGGCTCCATGAGTAAACTGGTCATTTTCAGGGGTCGAAAACCAAATGTGGGTCACTTTGCACACAGCTGATACTTTATATATCTGAACAAACAAACAATGTTGAAACTAGAAATGTATCTTGATAGAGTGAAACAAGATACCAGTTTCAGTATTATTTGTTCTAAAACACAGTTTCAGCCGTGTGCAAAATGACCCACATTTGTTTTTCAATCACTGAAAACGTCTAAGGTTACGTATGTAACCTCTGTTCCCTGAGAACAGGGAACTCTTGCTGCGTCTAGCTGATGCTATGGGGAACGCCCTCGGCATGACTGGTGTCTGAAGCTGCTATCGAATCACGGCAAAGTCTTTGACCGACGTCAGCCCATGACGTCATCAACGTGCGACCCGGAAGTATAAAAGGGCGCCGTGCCAACACATACACATCTTCTCGTCTGAAGGGACTGTATGGCGGATAGGCCCTGAAGCATGGCAACACGACGCAGCGCTCGTTCCCTGTTCTCAGGGAACAGAGGTTACATACGTAACCTTAGACGTTCCCTTTCGAAAGGGAACTCTCGCTGCGTCAGCTGACGCTACGGGGAACGATATACCAACGCCGCCATGCTGAGGGGAGTGTCTGCCCATTGGCAGTGACAACTGTCAACACAAGTAATTCATAGAAAAACCTGAGCGATTCCCCCTCAGGTCCCTGGGCTGACAGTGACAGCACTCCCTACGGTCATAGCCCAAGCTACACAACTAAATGGAAACTTAACGCAACTGCGTGGGGTCCCATCCAGACAGCTTGAAGGCCCGGGACCACTACTTCCACCGAAGGGGTCCCTTTAAGGGAATGTGGCTAGGGGACCCGAAGGAACCCCAGCCAGTCACTACCCGGGAAAAAAGTTCTCCCGAGTGCCACCAGGGAGGCCTGACCTGGTGCCCTAAGTGTTATGGACACTTCGGTTTAGCCAACCCTGTCTGTTCAAAACAGAGCCTCTGGATGGTGCCCAAGGGGCGTCCAAGCTAAGGGACTGAAACACTGGCAGTCCTACTTAGCCCGGAACTCAGAGACGGGTTATCCAAGAGAGCAATACTCAGCGTAGTGCTTTTCAACCCTTGCTATCGAGGGGAGTCTGCCTGCTCAAATCAAGGATCTACCAGGTGCTTGTGTTTCAAAGCAGTAGGGAGGCCGAAAGGGCCTAATGACTGATCTAACAGGGAGGCCTCATGAGAGGCTTACGACCGTCTGACCAGGCTCAGGCGGCTAAGCACTCATAGACGACCCTCATTGAGGGGAGCAGCTGAGCCTGCCTGGCGAGTAACCTCCAGCTGTAGGCCCAACTACCACAAGTTCTCACAGAGAACTGGTAATCAAGTGCCTAGCTCAGGAACTTCACCTTCAAGGAGGCCCTGTGGGCCTACTACTTGATAGCGGGTATTCCAGGGAGGCCTATAGAGGCCTACTACCTAACCGCAAGCCATGCTGGAAACCCAAGCATCCTGGCTCGGGACTCCGTCCTCAGGGAGGCCTAGTGAGGCCTACTACCTGACAGCAATACCGCCAATTTTAGCGAAGCATGGTCCTGCTGAGGTTACCCTTGTTTTCTCAAGGAGGCCTAATGGAGGCCTACTACTTGACAGTCAAGCTACGCAGGCTAGTCGGGCATCCTGTTTAAGGAACCCGTCCTCAAGGGAGGCCTATTAGGGCCTACTACCTGATAACCAGCCTTTAGGGAGGCCTGGAGAGGCCTACTACCTGTTTGCAATACGTGCTTACTGTTTCAAATGACTGGGTCCCAGGAACACCTTAGGGAGGCCTGATGGGGCCTACTACCTTGTTCGAGTGACCACAATCTGGGAGCTCACCCTCCGGGAGGCCTATTGAGGCCTACTACCCGACAGTCAAGCTACGCAGGCTTTTCGAGCATCCTGATTAAGGAACTCACCCTCAAGGGAGGCCTATTAAGGCCTACTACCTGAAAAGCAGCCTTTAGGGAGGCCTGGAGAGGCCTGCTACCTGTTTGCAATGCGTGCTAACTGTTTCAGATGACTGGATCCCAGGAACACCTTAGGGAGGCCTGATGGGGCCGACTACCTTGTTCGAGTCAGGGAGGCCTATTAAGGCCTAGAATTAACAGCAGGCTTCAGGGAGGCCTGATGAGGCCTACAACCTGCCTCTGGTAGTGATCACAACCTGAGAGCTCACCCTCAGGGAGGCCTAGCAAGGCCTTACAACTAACAGCGGGCCTTCGGGGAGGCCTAATGAGGCCTACAACCTGATAGCCTCCAGGCTAGCTGTCCTGATGCGCACATCGGTACATACCTCCAGTGAGGCCTGGTTTGAGGCCTTCCAACTGATAATGCGCCTTGTTCAAGAGGCCTACTGAGACCTACAATTGACAGCCGACCTTCAGGAGAGCGTAATTACCCCTTTTTAACCTGATAGCCAGCTAGGCTAGTAGTACCTTGATGCTTAAGCATTGTCACCTGCCTTACTAGAGGCCTGATAAGGCCTACCACTGTCACCGTTTAATCTTGAAAACGGTGCAATCCTTCCTGCTAACTGGGACAGACATATTTGCAAAATGTGGGTTGTAGTAACATTAGACCCTACGGCTCGTTTTCATGGAGGCCTGCTGAGGCCTAACACATGATAGCTACCCATTACTATGGGGACCCGTTCCAGGGAGGCTTGTAAAAGCCTACAAGCTGTACAAGTTTCGCAAAAACGAGAAATAACTGCCAGACAAACAACCTGACTGCTATTTAAACCAACGACTCTCAATGAGAGGAGGCCTCCGATCTAAGTGGTGTACAACCAAAGGTGACGGTGCCTCAGCAACGCGCCTCCTTCATCCACATACCGACTGACGCCGTAGCGCTCAGCTGTAACAGAGACAAACTAATCCAACCTGCAGTGGCTTAGGGAACCGAAGACAATAGTAACCCTAAGCGGTAGACAAACACTACATTCTATCAGAAAAGTGTGCTACCGCCTAGTAATCCGCAAACATTTCAAAGAAAAGAGCGGCGGCCTAAACACTACTCTCAATATGAGAGGAGGCCCATCTTCTGATAACCATAAGCGGTGGCCTATCTGGCGCCATCTTGACCAACCAGGGAAAGCCAACACACGCTCACATACACAGCCCAGAGAATGGTGCTGTGTTAAAGCCTAACTTAACAGGGGAAAGACAGTTCTCTCTGATGAATACCCAACTCTATACAGGAACCTGGGGTCTGTAAGAAATACATATTTTTAGTATAACACACAAAAATGACCACTCTCTCCTGCGGCATGCTGAGCGAAGACTCATTGTGCGGTTCTCACCACCATGTTCTACCGCCCTTGAATGCCTGAAAGGGCCGTTCTCACTGAGCAAGTCCGGGCGGGCCATCAGAACATAGTTCTACTCACCATAGGCCCGCCTCAGGCCTGATGTAAGAAGCGCCTGGGTAAAAGTCATAAAAAGACATTAAAAAGGAAAAAGGAGAGGGCTATGATGTAATCGCCCTCAAGGGAAGTGATCCATCACCAACGCCCTTGTTGAGAACGTTTGTCCTGGATCACCTCCCTTAGATCCTTTTTCCCGCGGGAATCCCATCTCCTCTGTACCCTGCTCCTCCAAGGAGGGGGGGCACGAGAGGAGACACTAGCACTCTGGTCCTGCCTACGGTCCTCAGACCGTGAAGGACCAGGTCCCGCCTGCCTGGGTGGGGGCGCGGATCTCAGCGGTATGCATGTCTTAAATGCCGCTGAGCGCGCCTTCGCCTGCCTGAACTTTCCAACCACCACCTCCACGGAGGTGCCGAAAAGTTCAGTAGGCGAAACCGGCGAATCGAAGAGAAAACCCTTTTCTTTCTCCCCAATATCAGCCAGGCCCAACCACAGATGCCTCTCCGTAACCACCATAGCCGCCATAGAGTGGCCGATAGCAGCAGCAGTCTGCTTGGTGGCCCGGAGAGACAGATCTGTGGTGCGGCGCAGCTCAGCAACCGCCTCAGGGGACAGCCCGGCCCCCTGGTCGAGATCCTCCAGCAGGTCCGCCTGGTACGCCTGAAACACAGCCATGGTGTGAAAAGCAGCACCAGCCTGACCCGCTGCCGTGTATGCCCCTGCCATTAAAGCACAACGTGATTTAGAAAGGCAGAGTTTGAGCTCTTCAGTGTTGATGCCCACGAAATGCGAGAAAAGTTCGCAAACTTTCCTCGCCAGTCGGTAGCCTCAACACATATCCATATTCCCCTATCCCCTCGACATCAGCGAAGTTAAAACGCTGATGTCGATGAACATTGGGTAGAATATGGATTCTTCCCCTCTCGATCTCTGTAAGAAGATCAAGAAGGAATGGAAGGCTCATCTGAGCTGATGGTTTATGGCCAAGGAGAAATCGATCGTGCAATCTACCACGAGTGATCTCTCCTCTAACGCGCCAACATGGCAGCCGCAGCCTGCCTGCAGCGTGTTCCATAACATTCATCAGCTCAGCATACACAGTCAAGGTGGTTGAGAGGATTCATACCACTCTCACCAGCCATCCCTAAGAGCACTTGCTGTTTAGTCTCGTTAGCCGCCAGATCGTCGCGACGATCGGCGAGCTGCATCTGAGAACCCATGATGTATGCCAGCGCTCAGCCTCAGCGTGAGCGGGACAGCATCATCCAGTCCCAGATGCCAAACTTTCTTCCCTCAGGAAAAAAGCCAGACTAGAGTGGAGCGATCTCAGATTGAAAACCGCTCACACTCACACACAAACAACTTCAAATGAACTTGACTGTGCATGCTCTTGATCCCAGGCAGTAAATACACACTCGTGTGTATTAATAATTGAATTTGTTTTACCTTAACTCGTATAGCAGTTCAAACAGACAGTCCCTGAAGACGAGAAAGATGTGTATGTGTTGGCACGGCGCCCTTTTATACTTCCGGGTCGCACGTTGATGACGTCATGGGCTGACGTCGGTCAAAGACTTTGCCGTGATTCGATAGTAGCTTCAGACACCAGTCACGCCGAGGGCGTTCCCCATAGCGTCAGCTAGACGCAGCGAGAGTTCCCTTTCGAAAGGAAACGGGTAAAATTCGAACATGGAGCTGATTTGAAATCCCCATATCTATGGGACTGGACTATATAGGGCCTTAAAAATAAAGATTTAAAAAAAAAAGTTTATGACGAATGAGAATCTAGAAGGATATTAAGATATCTTGAAAATGTTTTGAGTGAAAGGCACGCAAACTTTGGAAAAATAATATTTCAGACACTCAGACAGGAATGTTCTATGCAATAGTGTTGATAGAAAAACACAAGATACATTTTTAGTTTCAACATTATTTGTTGTTCTGATATTCCTCTTTAAAAGAAAAAAACTTCCGCTGTGTGCAAAGTGACCCACATTTGGTTTTCGACCACTGAACTTCACCATTTTACTCCTGGAGCCGCATTGAGATCTCCATATCTCTGGGACTGAACCATCCAGGGTCTTTAACATGAAGAAACCAATAGAAAAGTTTGTTAAGAACCAGAATCCAAAAGTATATTAAGATATCTTTAATACTTCTGGAGTTACAGGTATGCAAACTTGAGACACAAACACACCAGACGTGCTTATTCCCCATGTTTGAGCGCTCACCGTTGGCATATAATGACACACAGATTGATAAAGTCAATAGATTTCACTAATAGATCCACCAATCTCTGTGTGAGAAAACAATAATGATGCTGCCATCTTTCTAAAGTCATGTTTACACGCCTGTGATTTGGCTCCAAGGTGAAAATGGTCATGTTGACCCTCCCCTATACAAAACAGTGGATTACTCAATAAAAATACCTTTGTGACATTTAATATTTTGGCTTTCATTACTATTCATGTTTGTCTTTCTACAGAAACTCACAAATTTGAGCTGGGGACCTCTGGTTGAGTTGACATGGAATGACCCTGCAAGTAAATTTCACAAATAATTATAAAAATGGCAAGTAACACATTGAATTAAACGTGAAATTTTGAAGAAACATGGATATTTTACACGCCTGTGATTTGGCTCCAGGGTGAAAATGGTCATTTTGACCCTCCTCTACACAACATTAATTACTCAGTCAATACATTACATATTCTGGCTTTCATCACTACACTGTAAAAATGATTGTGATCTTAACAGTATTTTACTGTAAAAATGCTACAGTGAAATACAGTTCATTGGTTAACAGAAAGTTTCCGTACTATATACGGTGAATACCTGTTATAGATCTAACCTTACATTTCATTTGATTTTACAGTAAAATACAGCTAAATTTACAGTTTTTGGAAGTGAAAAAGAACAAGTCATTGTGTCATTTACTGTGAAAACCCGTAAATTGACATTACCAGAATTCCCAGCGTGACACTTCGCATTTGATGTATTTTCATTGCAATAACTGTTTCTTCTTTGTTTTTTCTAATCAGTTATGTACATTAGGGTTTTATGTTACATCTGATGTTGTTAAATTAATGTTTTTAAATTTCACGTGTGTTACCATGATGGTGTTTAGTGTGTGTGTGAATGACACTGAGCTCTTCTATATATTAGTATTGTCCTCTTAAAAGCTGCTTGTGATTAGCTTTGATTCATCATGTGATTCTAATCTCCACTGTGATTGGTGGTTGTCCGTATATATCAAAGGTACATCATAAATATTAGTATTTCAATAGGTTGGTAATTTAACATTATTTCAGTTAATGAAATATGTTTTTTTACTGTAAATTGTTTACAGTGTAAACATAATCATTACAATATAAACCTTTAAATGATACGGTATTGAACTGTAAAATAATTTATTTATTTTTACTGCAATTATTACATTATAAACCTTTAAATTATACGGTTTTGAACTGTAAAATAAAACTTTTTTTAACCGTAATTATAACATTATAAACCTTTAAATTATATGGTGCTGTCCCTAAAAACCTAAAACGTTACAGCCATATTTTTTACGGTAAAGTTCTGGCAACCAAAGCTGCCGTTTTTTTACCGTACTTTTTACTGGGATTTTTTTTACAGTGGTTTGTAAAAAATATTAACAAAATCATAAATTTGAGCCAGGGGAAGTTTCTGAAATGTGGTTGATTTGACGCGGAATGACCCATCAACTGTCTCAGAGTATTTTTTCTTTGCAGTGCAGGTGGCAAGTTATGGTTTATGTCGTAACTAAAACATATTACGTAAAGAATCGGAGGACTTCAGTGGCTCAGCTTACAGTTTCAATAAAGCATACTGCAAAATAAAACCATGCCATTTGAACACTAAAAACGCGAGCCTCTTGAGCCAGAGATTGTCCAGGTCTCCATTCCCAACGAAAGCACAAGGGAATCAATAATCTGGAGACGGAGAAGGTTTCTCATGCTCAAGAATAGGCCTCTTTAAGGGGGTTCCCAGCATGGTGGCGATTATTATGTGCGCTCTTTTCTCAACAGTCCTTCAGCGACCTCAGCTCTCCTTCTGACTGATGGCTGGACCAGGAGAGTTGAAGTAAGTGCCTACTATTCACTGAATCTGAGCTGAGGCTGAGCAGTCATGACCACCACACAGGAATGAAAGGCGAGGACTGAATAGTGACGCTTAGCCCGTAATTCATCCTGCTTGAGCCGCTGCCAGGTATTCGGATCCAGTTCTCACACACACCCAAGGACGTCCTGGAACGGGAAAAACACGGGAGACACGCAGCAACATATACAGACGTTTATGTGTTTATCTGTTTTTTCAGCATATCGATATACACTATATTGCCACTATGCACATCCCATTCTTAAAGGGTTAGTTCACCCAAAAATGAAAATTCTGTCATTAATGACTGAGCCTCATGTGGTTGGACACCCGTCAGACCTCCGTTCATCTTCAGACACAAATGAAGATATTTTAGTGTAAATCTGATGCTCTGAAAGGCCTCCATTGGCTCAACTTTACACTCTCAAGACCCTTAAAAGACACTAAAGACTAAAGTTACAAAGTCCATCTCACTACAGCGGCTCTACAATAACTTTATGAAGACGAGAATAGATTCTGTGTGCAAAAAAACCCCTAAATAACGACTTATATAGTGATGACGATTTCAAAACACGGCCTCATGAAGCTTCGAAGCGTTATGAATCTGTGAGTCGAATCAGCAGTTCAGAGCGTTATGAATCAGTGAGTCGATTCATGATTCGGATCGCGTGTCAAACTGCCAAACTGCTGAATCGACTCGCTGATTCATAACGCTTCAAACCGCTGAATCGACTCACTGATTCATACCGTTCTGAACCGCTGAATTGACTCACTGATTCATAACGCTTCAAACCACTGAATCGACTCACTGATTCATAACGCTTCAAACCGCTGAATTAACTCGCTGATTCATAACGCTTCAAACCACTGAATCGACTCACTGATTCATAACGCTTCAAACCGCTGAATTAACTCGCTGATTCATAACGCTTCAAACCACTGAATCGACTCGCTGATTCGTAACGCTTCAAACCGCTGAATCGACTCACTGATTCATAACGCTTCAAACCGCTGAATTGACTCACTGATTCATAACGCTTCAAACCACTGAATCGACTCACTGATTCATAACGCTTCAAACTGCTGAATCGACTCACTGATTCATAACGCTTCAAACCGCTGAATTAACTCGCTGATTCATAACGCTTCAAACCACTGAATCGACTCACTGATTCATAACGCTTCAAACCGCTGAATTAACTCGCTGATTCATAACGCTTCAAACCACTGAATCGACTCGCTGATTCATAACGCTTCAAACCGCTGAATCGACTCACTGATTCATAACGCTTCAAACCGCTGAATTGACTCACTGATTCATAACGCTTCAAACCACTGAATCGACTCACTGATTCATAACGCTTCAAACCGCTGAATTGACTCACTGATTCATAACGCTTCAAACCGCTGAATTAACTCGCTGATTCATAACGCTTCGAAGCTTCATGAGGCCGTGTTTTGAAATCGTCATCACTATATAAGTCGTTATTTAGGGTTTTTTGCGCACAAAAACTATTCTCGTCTTCATAAAGTTATTGTAGAACCACTGTAGTGAGATGGACTTTGTAACTTTAGTCTTTAGTGTCTTTTAAGGGTCTTGAGAGTGTAAAGTTTTCCACGGAAGGCGGTCGGCTGAAACTTTACTTGATAAAGTTTTAAATATGGATATTTTTCTTACACAAACGCATCGATTCGCTTCAGAAGGCCTTTATTAACACCCCAGAGCCGCGTGGAGCAGTTATATGACGGACAGATGCACTTTTTATGGACTTCAAAAACAGAGCAACTATTACTGCTATTATAAAGCTTGGATTAGCCTGGACTTTTGTAATATAACTCAGATTTTATTCATCTGACAGAAGAATTTCATACACACCTCGGATGACTTGAGGGAGAGTAAATCATGGGCTAATTTTCATTTTCGGGTGAACTATCCCTTTAAGAGTTCCTTTCACTGGAACTAAGGGGCCAACCCCACCCCATAATCCCCCCTCCACCAAACTTTACACTCGGCACAATGCAGTCAGGCAAGTCCCGTTCTCCTGGCAACCGCCAAAGCCAGACTCGTCCATGGGATTGTCAGACAGAGAAGCGTGATTGGTCACTCAGAGAACACGTCTCCACTGCTCTAGAGTCCAGTGGCGGCACACTTTACCCCACTGCATCCCACGCTTTGCATTGCACTTGGTGATGTAAGGCTTGGATGAGCGGCTCGGCCATGGAAACCCATTCCATGAAGCTCTACACACTGTTCTTGAGCTCATCTGAAGGACACAGGAGTCTGGAGGTCTGGAGCTCTTGACAACTTCTGTGACCCTCAGCATGTGCTGACCCCGCTCTGTGATCCTCAGCATGCGCTGACCCCACTCTGTGACCCTCAGCATGCGCTGACCCCGCTCTGTGACCCTCAGCATGCGCTGACCCCGCTCTGTGACCCTCAGCATGCGCTGACCCCGCTCTGTGACCCTCAGCATGCGCTGACCCCGCTCTGTGACCCTCAGCATGTGCTGACCCCGCTCTGTGACCCTCAGCATGCGCTGACCCCGCTCTGTGACCCTCAGCATGCGCTGACCCCGCTCTGTGACCCTCAGCATGCGCTGACCCCGCTCTGTGACCCTCAGCATGCGCTGACCCCGCTCTGTGACCCTCAGCATGCGCTGACCCCGCTCTGTGACCCTCAGCATGCGCTGACCCCGCTCTGTGACCCTCAGCATGCGCTGACCCCGCTCGGTGACCCTCAGCATGCGCTGACCCCGCTCTGTGACCCTCAGCATGCGCTGACCCCGCTCGGTGACCCTCAGCATGCGCTGACCCCGCTCTGTGACCCTCAGCATGCGCTGACCCCGCTCTGTGACCCTCAGCATGCGCTGACCCCGCTCTGTGACCCCTCAGCATGCGCTGACCCCGCTCTGTGACCCTCAGCATGTGCTGACCCCGCTCTGTGACCCCTCAGCATGTGCTGACCCCGCTCTGTGACCCTCAGCATGTGCTGACCCCCGCTCTGTGACCCTCAGCATGCGCTGACCCCCGCTCTGTGACCCTCAGCATGCGCTGACCCCGCTCTGTGACCCTCAGCATGCGCTGACCCCGCTCTGTGACCCTCAGCATGTGCTGACCCCGCTCTGTGACCCTCAGCATGCGCTGACCCCGCTCTGTGACCCTCAGCATGCGCTGACCCCGCTCTGTGACCCTCAGCATGTGCTGACCCCGCTCTGTGACCCTCAGCATGTGCTGACCCCGCTCTGTGACCCTCAGCATGTGCTGACCCCGCTCTGTGACCCTCAACATGTGCTGACCCCGCTCTGTGACCCTCAGCATGCGCTGACCCCGCTCTGTGACCCTCAGCATGCGCTGACCCCGCTCTGTGATGTTGCTGTTGTTCCCAATCGCTTCCACTTTGTTATAATCCAGCAGCCATATCACCCTGTAGCCAGAGACTGGTTTCCCACTGAAGCTAAGCAGGGCTGAGCCTGGTTAGTACCTGGATGGAGACCAAATTGGGAAAACTAGGTAGCTGCTGGTAGAGGTGTTAGTGAGGCCAGCAGGGGGCGCTCACCCTGTGGTCTGTGTGGGTCCTAACGCCCCCAGTATAGTGATGGGGACACTATACTGTAACAAGCACTGTCCTTCGGATGAGACGTTAAACCGAGGTCCTGACTCTCTGTGGTCATTAAAAATCCCAGGATGTCCTTCGATAAAGAGTAGGGGTGTAACCCCGGCATCATGGCCAAAAAAAAGTGCCCATTGGCCTCTGTCCATCATGGCCTCCTAATCATCCCCATATATTAGGGGTGTAACGGTACACGTATTCGTATTGAACCGTTTCGGTACAAGGCTCTCGGTTCGGTGCGCGCGTGTACCGAACGGTTATGAATGCAATCTTTAACAGTTAACAGTCGGCTTGTTTAAAGCGCGGAACACACTTCAATCCTAGTTCCCACACGAACATATTGAGTATTCAGTCCATTTTATCATGAAATTCAAACGATAAATGCATTTTTTGTTAATTTTCTTTAATGTTACGTGACTGATAGACGCGTATCAGTTCAACTTCAAGCGGCAGCGCGCACCGCGCGAGTGAACGCGTCGCGATCAGGAAGAGAATAAATATAAATTAATATCTTGTTGAGGATACATTACAACTTACTGAAACGTATCATATGTTGTGTAATCACTCCATCGGTGATTCAACCGCGGAAAGACAATAAAACAGCTGGTAAACAATGTCGTGTAGAATCACGTTTACCTCAGAAGTCAGTGTCCACAGCTGTAGCTCACTAACGTTAGAGAGATTAACTCTTTCACTGAATACATGCACTATATTAGCCTATATATTCATTATATTAGCCTATATATATTCATTATATACTACTTAGCCTGTTAGTGATGTCTTGTTTATTTAATGTATGTTTAAATAAACCTGTCATTAAAATTACAGCCACTAAATGATTATATTTCAACAAAAAATTGGAGAAAAAATTATAATAATTCGATTTAGAAGTTACTGCAAAAACTGCCTTATGTGAAGCTTATGAGTGTTGATTATTATATCTAAAAATAAATAGCAACTGAATTTAGGCTAATAGTTTGGGCTCTGTTGTTAATCTTTAATAGCAATATGTAAGTAAGGGCTCCCTATATAGTTTACAGCATTATCTTTAAGAAACTTTTAGTTATAACTGAATTAATTTAAGGACAGTTTTTTTTCATTAAACCACTGTTGAATAAAAATTAATAAAAAGCAATTTTGTAAAACTGCTGTACCGAATCTGTACCGAACCGTGACTTCAAAACCGAGGTACGTACCGAACCGTCAGTTTTGTGTACCGTTACACCCCTAATATATATATATATATGATTGGTATCATCACTCTGTCTCCTCTCCACCAATCAGCTGGTGTGTGGTGGGCGTACTGGCGCAATATGGCTGCCGTCGCATCATCCAGGTGGTGCTGCACATTGGTGGTGGTTGAGGAGATTCCCCCCTTCTATGTAAAAGCGCTTTGAGTGAGTGCCTAGAAAAGCGCTATATAAATGTAATTAATTATTATTATTATAATCCCACTAACAGTTGAGCGTGGAATATTTACAATACTTGTGGCAGTATAGTGTAAGTGAAACATATTCAGCTTTTTATTGTACAAACAAAACTCTGAACTTCCCATAAATCTTCAACAATATTTTGAGATAATGTTCTTCAAGCGTGATGCACTTGGTCCTGTAAAACGGCTTCATATTCCAATCATTTGACCTCACGACTCGCACATTATGGCCACCTGCAGATTCCTTACTATGTTTAACAGCTGGCATGTGCAGGGCGGAGTCAAGGCCGCTTTTGGCGATCTCCAAATGTTAGGAATAGGGTGAAAGTTCTCCGTGTGTTACAACAGGTTATTCATCATCAGTGTTGGGGAAAGTTACTTTGAAAAGTAATGCATTACAATATTGCGTTACTCCCTTAAAAAGTAACTAATTGAGTTACTTAGTTACTTTTTAAGAAAAGTAATGCGTTACGTTACTTTTGCGTTACTTTTTCTCACCTGGGCTGGGCTTGTTTTTGTTTTTGTTTATAACAAAGTTGTATTTTTGTGCAACGGTAAAGACCTCTTCATACCAAAATTGGCTGAGGTAGAAATGCAGATTCCCTCATGAACACTAGAGGGCGCAGCTCTGGATAATGGAGAATAGATGCAGGAGAAAAAAAGTTTACCAATAAAAACAAAAAAATCTAGTAATTTTCATCATCAAAGGTCAGCAGCAAGACATTGGTACATTAAATATAAAGGCAGATTATGCATAAAAACAGTTGTTTTATTTAACATTTAATTATTGGAGGTTTGCATAGTTCTCTGATTTTGCATTTGACTGATTTTATTCATTTTGAGGAGAACAGAATCTTTATTGTGCAAGTGAGATAAATAAATGCTCACATTTAGTCTAGAACTACAATAACCATCATGCGCACACACACACACACACACACACGCACACATGTACACGCACGCGCACGCACACACACACACACACACACACACACACACACACACACACATGCACACCATAGACCGTAAAAAAATATGGACGACGCGACTTCATTGACTTCCGCTGACCAAAGTTGAAGCTTTCATAGGCCCGCTCACGGCGCTGATATCTCGGGACCGGAGTTGCGCAGTAGCGATCTCGGGACCGGAGTTGCGCAGTAGAGAACAGGAAGTAGAGGCGCGATTATCAAAAGCCCGCCCACACTCTCGCAGATGCAGAACAATTAATTATGTTGGTGTGAAATAAACAGTTATGGAAGTGTAGAAATTAAAGCTAAAGCTCCAATCTCCTCCCAAAAATCCAGAAAAAAGTCCGTTAGTGCCTCAGTGACAAGTTCACTCAGAGAAGCCGTCAATCTCAGCTGTCAATCATGACGTCACACCCCCCGTTTTTATAGCATCAAATAACTCACTAAAACTAAACTTATTTAAAAAATGAACACTTGAAATGAAATTCTTGTAATAAAAACTGCCTAAAATGACAGAAACCATCTTTAGGAAACAATTATTTGAAGTGTAATTTAATTGTTTAGTGTGTCTCGCGCCCATTCAAATACATGGAGAGGCGGAGTTTAGGAGCTATACTGGGACCGGCCACCGGGGGGCGATCGAGGCGCGAAAGCTTCAATTTCTGACTGGAGCACTACAGGCTTGATGCACACGCACGCACACACACACACACACACGCGTACACATGCACACACACGCACACGCACACACACACACGTACACATGCACACGCACGCGCACGCACACACACACACACACACGCCTCTGCTCTTATTTTTCTCCACATGAGGGCAGGAGAGCTGTCAGTCAAATGAATGTGAAAAAGTAACTCAGATATTTTGTTGTAAATTTGAAAAGTAATGCGTTACTTTACTAGTTACTTGGAAAGAGTAATATTATTACGTTACTCAAGCTACTTGTAATGCGTTTCCCCCAACACTGGTTATCATTGGCTTTGGAAACGTGTCTTTCTAAAGCTCTTTATCGAGATCGGCTAATGAAACGCCACTGGTTCAGCTCTGGGACGCTTCACTTGTGGCCATATTTCCTCTGTTGAAATGCATTTCTGGAGAAACTGCTCCGTAAAACTCATGAATAATTTTGCAGTTTGTAACCTGTGTTTGAATTACTGAAATATCAGAGCCTCACAAACACAACTAGATAAAAAAATAAATAAATGTTTGTCAAGTTGGCTTGAGAAAGTCTGACCAGAAAATTGGAAAAAGTTTTAAAAGCTTAAAGTTGGGAAGTTTTCAGTTTGAAGTTTTCTAAAGACAAACAGTCTATCAGAAAACATCACATTGCTAACATGATTAGCATGTTTTAGCATTATTAAGCACATTGCTAACATGATTTATCATTTTGCTAGCATGATTTAACATTTCTAACATGATTTAGCATGTTGCTAGCAAGATTTAACATTTCTAACATGATTTAGCATGTTGCTAGCATTTTTTGCTAACATTATTTAACACATTTGCTAACATGATTAGCATGCTGTTTGCGTGATTTAACACATTGCTAACATGATTAGCATGTTGTTTGCGTGATTTAACACATTGCTAACATGATTAGCATGTTGCTTGCATGATATAACACATTTGCTAACATGATTAGCATGTTGCTTGCCTGATTTAACACATTGTTAACATGATTAGCATTTTGCTAACATTATTTTGCTAACATTATTTAACACATTGCTAATATGATTTAGCATTTGTTTTGCTAACATTATTTTGCTACCATGATTTAACACATTTTTAACATGATTAGTATGATTTGCTAGCATTATTTTGATAACATTATTTAACACATTGGCTAACATGATGTAACATTTTGCTAGCATTATTTTGCTATTATTTAACACATTGCTAACATTATTTAGCATGTTTTGCTAGCATTATTTTGCTACCATGATTTAACACATTAATAACATGATTTAACACATTGCTAACATGATTTAGCATTTGTTTTGCTAGCATTATTTTGCAAACATTATTTAACACATTTGCTAACATGAATAGCATGTAGCTAGCATGTTTTTGTTGACATTATTTAAGACATTGTTAATATGATTAGCATGTTTGCTAACATTATTTTGCTAACATTATTTAACACATTGATAACATGATTAGCATGTTTGCTAGCATTATTTTGCTAGCATGATTTAACACATTGCTAACATGATTAGCATGTTACTATCATTATTTTGTTAACATTATTTAACACATTGCTAACATTATTTAACACATTGCTAACATGATTAGCATGTTACTATCATTATTTTGTTAACATTATTTAACACATTGCTAACATTATTTAAGACATTGCTAACACGATTTAGCCTGTTGCTAGCATGATTTAGCCTGTTTGTTAGCAATGTCCTAAATAATGTTAGAAAAATAATGATAACAACATGCTAATCATGTTACCAATGTGTTGGTAACATGATTAGCATGTTGTTAGCATTATATTGCTAACATTATTTAGGACATTGTTAACATGAATAGCATGTTGTTACCATTATTTTGCTACCATGATTGAACACATTGCTAACATGATTAGCATTTGTTGCTAGCATTATTTTTCTAACATTATTTAAGACATTGTTAACATGATTAGCATGTTGCTAACATTATTTAACACATTGCTAACATGATTAGCATATTTGCTAGCATTATTTTGCTGACATTATTTAACACATTGATAACATGATTAGCATGTTGCTAGCATTATTTTCCTAGCATTAATTAACACATTGGTAATATGATTTAACATTTCGCTACCATTATTTTATTAACATTATTTAGCAAAATGCTAACATGATTAGCATTTTGCTAGCATTATTTTTCTAACATTAACACATTTGCTAACACGATTAGCATGTTGTTAGCATGATTTAACACATTGCTAACCCGATTAGCATTGTAGCCTGTATTTGATCGAGTCTCTGGCTGAGGGAGTAAATGTGTGTGTGTTAAACTCATCAGTGATAAACTTCTCTGACTCTCTTCTGAGATAGCCGGCTCATTTTTAACTGGGGATGTTTAAAGTTTAAATGAGATCTGTTTCTTCTCTTTCAGGAGAAGCCAAAGAGAGTTGTGGATTTTTTATCATGACCTTTATTGAAAACCCTCCAGCTCCTCATCAGCTGAATAATGCAGTGGCATGAGAGACAGAGGCGAAGAGAACAAAACACACACTCCCAGCGTCATGTGACCTGAGGCCGTGTCCACATCTCACACACACACACACACACACACTCCCAGCGTCATGTGACGTGTGTTTCCTTCACATCACAGGCCACCTGACTGGGATTCCTTAGCCTTGAATCAGAGAGGAATTCCTGCGCCTGACGTATGGGGTGTTTCCACACAGCAGCGCTCAGTGTGTGTGTGTGTGTGTGTGTGTGTGTGTGTGTGTGTGTGTGTGTGTGTGTGTGTGTGTGTGTGTACTATAAGCAAATCATCATTGAAATATACACCGATTAGACCTTCCTAATATTGTGTTGGTCTGGCATGGACTCCACTAGAAGGTGTGCTGTGGTATCTGGCACCAAGATGTTAGCAGCAGATCCTTTAAGTAGATCCACACGCTCGATGCATCAATGAGCCTCGGCCGCCCATGACCCTGTGGCCGGTTCTCCACTGGTCCTCCATGACCCTGTGGCCGGTTCTCCACTGGTCCTTCATGACCCTGTGGCCGGTTCTCCACTGGTCCTTCATGACCCTGTGGCCGGTTCTCCACTGGTCCTTCATGACCCTGTGGCCGGTTCTCCACTGGTCCTCCATGACCCTGTGGCCGGTTCTCCACTGGTCCTTCATGACCCTGTCGCCGGTTCTCCACTGGTCCTCCATGACCCTGTGGCCGGTTCTCCACTGGTCCTCCATGACCCTGTGTCCGGTTCTCCACTGGTCCTCCATGACCCTGTGGCCGGTTCTCCACTGGTCCTCCATGACCCTGTCGCCGGTTCTCCACTGGTCCTCCATGACCCTGTGGCCGGTTCTCCACTGGTCCTCCATGACCCTGTGGCCGGTTCTCCACTGGTCCTTCATGACCCTGTGGCCGGTTCTCCACTGGTCCTCCATGACCCTGTGGCCGGTTCTCCACTGGTCCTTCATGACCCTGTGGCCGGTTCTCCACTGGTCCTTCATGACCCTGTGGCCGGTTCTCCACTGGTCCTTCATGACCCTGTGGCCGGTTCTCCACTGGTCCTTCATGACCCTGTGGCCGGTTCTCCACTGGTCCTTCATGACCCTGTGGCTGGTTCTCCACTGGTTCTTCATGACCCTGTGGCCGGTTCTCCACTGGTCCTCCATGACCCTGTGGCCGGTTCTCCACTGGTCCTTCATGACCCTGTGGCCGGTTCTCCACTGGTCCTTCATGACCCTGTGGCCGGTTCTCCACTGGTCCTTCATGACCCTGTGGCCGGTTCTCCACTGGTCCTTCATGACCCTGTGGCTGGTTCTCCACTGGTTCTTCATGACCCTGTGGCCGGTTCTCCACTGGTCCTCCATGACCCTGTGGCCGGTTCTCCACTGGTCCTCCATGACCCTGTGGCCGGTTCTCCACTGGTCCTCCATGACCCTGTGGCCGGTTCTCCACTGGTCCTTCATGACCCTGTGGCCGGTTCTCCACTGGTCCTCCACTTTTGATAGAGACTGACCACTGCAGACCGGGAACACCCCACAAGAGCTGCAGTTTTGGAGATGCTCTGACCCAGTCGTCTAGCCATCACAATCTGGCCCTTGTCAAACTCGCTCAAATTCTTACGCTTGCCCATTTTTCCTGCTTCTAACACATCAACACAAAATGTTCACTTGCTGCCTAATATATCCCAGAAATCATCAGTGTTATTCACCGGTCATAATGTTATGCCTGATTGGTGAATAAAGTCAAGTCACTGCTTTAAAAAAGTATTCAGCCACTACAAGCAGGCGATAAATTCTTTTAATTAAAAAATATATGTATCCAATTGGAATTATTAATTTATCATTTAATCAGAGCTGTATCCCAAAGGTTATTATTTTATTTTATTGTTTTACTTTACTTTTATTTTATTTTATTTTATTTTATTTATTCATTTTAATTATTTATTTATTTATTTTATTTTATTATTATTTAGATTTTTTTATTCAGTCATTATTTTATTTATTGTATTATTTTGTTTTGTTTATTTATTTCTTTTTAATTTATTTTGTTTTTAATTTATTTTTAATTTATTGTTTTATTTTATTTTATGGTTTTGTTTATTTATTTGTTATTTGTTGTTTTATTTTATTATTTTGTTTTATTTATTTACTTTAATTTATTTCATTGTTTTGTTTATTTATTGTCTTATTTTTTATTTATAGTTTAATTTTATTAATTTTATTTTATCTAATTGAATTTAATTGTATTTAATTGTTTGTTTGTTTGTTTTTTTATTTGATTTTTTTTATTATTCAGTCATTATTTTATTTATTGTATTGTCTTTTTATATATATATATATATATATATATATATATATATATATATATATATATATATATATATATATATATATATACATATATATATATATATTTGTTTTTCATTTATTTTGAATTAATTGTTTTATTTTATTATTTTGTTTTATTTATTGAATTTATTTTGTTTTATTGCTTTATTTATTTATTGTTTTATTTATAGTTTAATTTAATGTAATGTAATGTAATGTTATTTTATTTTATTTTAATATTTTATTATTTTATTAATTCAATTTATTTGTATTTAATTTAGTTGTATTTAATTTAATTGTATTTAATTGAATCTCAGATAGGTTAACATGTCAAACTTGAACAAATAAATGTAAACGAAATACAAAATATTATTTTAAATTAAGTAAAATATGTATACATACAGTAACACACACACTTGGACATTCTGGTTCTAGATGAGAGAAATGGACCAATCAGAATGCACCAATTCACTAAGGGGCCGTTTACACGACACAATTTCAACTGAAAACGTAAAACTTTTTACGTGTGTTGGCCGTTCATTTACACGACAACGGTGTGTAACTTTCGTCATCGTCTCCGTGTAAATTACAAAAACGTGAATTTGTAAAAGCGGTGATGTTATGCGCATGTGTGTTACGTGTTTTTTTACAAAGTGACATCGCCACCTACTGGCCAGGCAGCAGAATACAGCGATTATATTCCATTCCACAGAAGGAAGCACTTTTCTGTTTTTAGTGCATCCTTGTCGTGTAAATGTGCTTTACGAGATAAATAGTGTGAGATATAAACTTGTAATTGCGAGATAAATAGTGTGAGATATAAACTCAGAATTACGAGATAAATAGTGTGAGAAATAAACTCGGAATTACGAGATAAATAGTGTGAGATATAAACTCGGAATTACGAGATAAATAGTGTGAGATATAAACTCGGAATTATGAGATAAATAGTGTGAGATATAAACTCGGAATTACGAGATAAATAGTGAGATGTAAACTACAAAAACGTGAATTTGTCAAAACGGTGATGTTATGCGTATGTGTGTTACGTGTTTTTTAACAAAGTGACATCGCCACCTACTGGCCAGGCAGCAGAATACAGCGATTATATTCCATTCCACAGAAGGAAGCACTTTTCTGTTTTTAGTGCATCGTTGTCGTGTAAAAGTGCTCTAAATGTAAATTTTAGCTAGTTACTCCACAAGACTTGTAATGAAATCTAACCGGGGTCAATACGTGATCAGCGCTCGGTTCTGATGTAATCAGGGCTGCTCTCAGTACACACAAACACACACACACACACACACACACACACACACAACAGCTAATGTGGAAGTTACTGCGGGTTCTCCAATGCCAAAACAAACCGTTGTCTTATCTCTCCTGGGCCACGGCTGCTAGATTAGAGAGGGAATTGTGTTGCAGCTTCCTACTATAAGTGCAAATGTTTATGTGCGAGAGCTGCAGGGAGGCATTGGAGATGAAATTACACAGGCCAGGAACATCGAACACCTCAGGGACCGGCGAAGAGAATCCATCAGCCGGCCAGTGCTGCTTGTCATTCATTGTGTAAGAGGGTTTGTCGTAACTGCAATATCACAGAGCCGTTTCAGCTCTACTATTGTGCCCTATTACCGTCTGAGCGCTGTGAGCTGAGCTATAAGCCATCTGTAGGAATCAATGACGCTTACGTCACAGCATAAACTGCTTTAATCGGGCCTGAAATTTGTGTGGGAGTGTTTTGAGAAAGATCGAGTTATGTGTTTATGGCAGAGATGACTCATTATTAAAATGAAGTGCTTGAAGGAACTACAAGACCCTACTTAGTTTCTCAGTACATGTTTCTTTTCCTTTCGTAGTTTATTCTTTAAGTTGTCACATTTTCAACTAAACATCGAAATACATCTAAATAATAAACTAAATTAACCATTTAAACTAAATTACTGATCAAATTATTGATCTAAAGCCCACACTGTCACTGTATGATACTTGAAATTTTTCCAGAATGGCTATACAGCTGAATAAAATTATGCTGCATTATTTTCCTGTTTAACACTGTAAAGCTGCTTTGAAACAATCTACATTGTTAAAAGCGCTATATAAATAAAGTTGACTTGACTTGACATTTATTTATCAAGCGCTGTTTCAAAGCAGCTTTATAGAGATATAAACTTGGAATTATGAGATAAATAGTGTGAGATATAAACTCGGAATTATGAGATAAATGGTGTGAGATGTAAACTTGTAATTACGAGATAAATAGTGTGAGATATAAACTCAGAATTACGAGATAAATAGTATGAGATATAAACTCAGAATTACGAGATAAATAGTGTGAGATATAAACTTGGAATTACGAGATAAATAGTGTGAGATATAAACTTGTAATTGCGAGATAAATACTGTGAGATGTAAACTCTGAATTACGAGATAAATACTGTGAGATATAAACTTGTAATTACGAGATAAATACTGTGAGATATAAACTTGTAATTGCGAGATAAATAGTGTGAGATATAAACTTGTAATTGCGAGATAAATACTGTGAGATATAAACTTGTAATTACGAGATAAATACTGTGAGATATAAACTCGGAATTACGAGATTAGTGTGAGATATAAACTTGGAATTACGAGATAAATAGTGTGAGATATAAACTTGTAATTGCGAGATAAATACTGTGAGATGTAAACTCTGAATTACGAGATAAATACTGTGAGATATAAACTTGTAATTACGAGATAAATACTGTGCGATATAAACTTGTAATTACGAGATAAATACTGTGAGATATAAACTCGGAATTACGAGATTAGTGTGAGATATAAACTTGGAATTACGAGATAAATAGTGTGAGATATAAACTTGTAATTACGAGATAAATACTGTGAGATATAAACTCGGAATTACGAGATTAGTGTGAGATATATACTTGGAATTACGAGATAAATAGTGTGAGATATAAACTTGTAATTACGAGATAAAAAAAGTGAGATATAAACTTGGAATTACGAGATAAATAGTGTGAAATATAAACTTGTAATTACGAGATAAATAGTGTGAGATATAAACTTGTAATTACGAGATAAAAAAGTGAGATATAAACTTGTAATTACGAGATAAAAAAAGTGAGATATAAACTTGGAATTACGAGATAAATAGTGTGAAATATAAACTTGTAATTACGAGATAAATAGTGTGAGATATAAACTCAGAATTACGAGATAAATAGTGTGAGATATAAACTCGGAATTATGAGATAAATGGTGTGAGATATAAACTCAGAATTACGAGATAAATAGTGTGAGATATAAACTTGTACTTGCGAGATAAATACTGTGAGATATAAACTTGGAATTACGAGATAAATAGTGTGAGATATAAACTTATAATTACGAGATAAAAAAAAGTGAGATATAAACTTGGAATTACGAGATAAATAGTGTGAAATATAAACTTGTAATTACGAGATAAATAGTGTGAGATATAAACTTGTAATTACGAGATAAAAAAGTGAGATATAAACTTGTAATTACGAGATAAATAGTGTGAGATATAAACTTGTAATTACGAGATAAAAAAAGTGAGATATAAACTTGGAATTACGAGATAAATAGTGTGAAATATAAACTTGTAATTACGAGATAAATAGTGTGAGATATAAACTTGTAATTACGAGATAAAAAAGTGAGATATAAACTTGGAATTACGAGATAAATAGTGTGAGATATAAACTTGGAATTACGAGATAAATAGTGTGAGATATAAACTTGTAATTACGAGATAAAAAAAGTGAGATATAAACTTGGAATTACGAGATAAATAGTGTGAAATATAAACTTGTAATTACGAGATAAATAGTGTGAGATATAAACTTGTAATTACGAGATAAAAAAGTGAGATATAAACTTGTAATTACGAGATAAAAAAAGTGAGATATAAACTTGGAATTACGAGATAAATAGTGTGAAATATAAACTTGTAATTACGAGATAAATAGTGTGAGATATAAACTCAGAATTACGAGATAAATAGTGTGAGATATAAACTTGTAATTACGAGATAAAAAAGTGAGATATAAACTTGGAATTACGAGATAAATAGTGTGAGATATAAACTTGGAATTACGAGATAAATAGTGTGAGATATAAACTTGTAATTACGAGATAAAAAAGTGAGATATAAACTTGTAATTACGAGATAAAAAAGTGAGATATAAACTTGGAATTACGAGATAAATAGTGTGAAATATAAACTTGTAATTACGAGATAAATAGTGTGAGATATAAACTTGTAATTACGAGATAAAAAAGTGAGATATAAACTTGTAATTACGAGATAAATAGTGTGAGATATAAACTTGTAATTACGAGATAAAAAAAGTGAGATATAAACTTGGAATTACGAGATAAATAGTGTGAAATATAAACTTGTAATTACGAGATAAAAAAGTGAGATATAAACTTGGAATTACGAGATAAATAGTGTGAGATATAAACTTGGAATTACGAGATAAATAGTGTGAGATATAAACTTGGAATTACGAGATAAATAGTGTGAGATATAAACTTGTAATTACGAGATAAAAAAGTGAGATATAAACTTGGAATTACGAGATAAATAGTGTGAGATATAAACTTGGAATTACGAGATAAATAGTGTGAAATATAAACTTGTAATTACGAGATAAATAGTGTGAGATATAAACTTGTAATTACGAGATAAAAAAGTGAGATATAAACTTGTAATTACGAGATAAAAAAAGTGAGATATAAACTTGGAATTACGAGATAAATAGTGTGAAATATAAACTTGTAATTACGAGATAAATAGTGTGAGATATAAACTCAGAATTACGAGATAAATAGTGTGAGATATAAACTTGGAATTACGAGATAAATAGTGTGAGATATAAACTTGTAATTACGAGATAAAAAAAGTGAGATATAAACTTGGAATTACGAGATAAATAGTGTGAAATATAAACTTGTAATTACGAGATAAATAGTGTGAGATATAAACTTGTAATTACGAGATAAAAAAGTGAGATATAAACTTGTAATTACGAGATAAAAAAAGTGAGATATAAACTTGGAATTACGAGATAAATAGTGTGAAATATAAACTTGTAATTACGAGATAAATAGTGTGAGATATAAACTCAGAATTACGAGATAAATAGTGTGAGATATAAACTTGTAATTACGAGATAAAAAAGTGAGATATAAACTTGGAATTACGAGATAAATAGTGTGAGATATAAACTTGGAATTACGAGATAAATAGTGTGAGATATAAACTTGTAATTACGAGATAAAAAAGTGAGATATAAACTTGGAATTACGAGATAAATAGTGTGAGATATAAACTTGGAATTACGAGATAAATAGTGTGAAATATAAACTTGTAATTACGAGATAAATAGTGTGAGATATAAACTTGTAATTACGAGATAAAAAAGTGAGATATAAACTTGTAATTACGAGATAAAAAAAGTGAGATATAAACTTGGAATTACGAGATAAATAGTGTGAAATATAAACTTGTAATTACGAGATAAATAGTGTGAGATATAAACTCAGAATTACGAGATAAATAGTGTGAGATATAAACTTGGAATTACGAGATAAATAGTGTGAGATATAAACTTGTAATTACGAGATAAAAAAAGTGAGATATAAACTTGGAATTACGAGATAAATAGTGTGAAATATAAACTTGTAATTACGAGATAAATAGTGTGAGATATAAACTTGTAATTACGAGATAAAAAAGTGAGATATAAACTTGTAATTACGAGATAAAAAAAGTGAGATATAAACTTGGAATTACGAGATAAATAGTGTGAAATATAAACTTGTAATTACGAGATAAATAGTGTGAGATATAAACTCAGAATTACGAGATAAATAGTGTGAGATATAAACTTGTAATTACGAGATAAAAAAGTGAGATATAAACTTGGAATTACGAGATAAATAGTGTGAGATATAAACTTGGAATTACGAGATAAATAGTGTGAGATATAAACTTGTAATTACGAGATAAAAAAAGTGAGATATAAACTTGGAATTACGAGATAAATAGTGTGAAATATAAACTTGTAATTACGAGATAAATAGTGTGAGATATAAACTTGTAATTACGAGATAAAAAAGTGAGATATAAACTTGTAATTACGAGATAAAAAAAGTGAGATATAAACTTGGAATTACGAGATAAATAGTGTGAAATATAAACTTGTAATTACGAGATAAATAGTGTGAGATATAAACTCAGAATTACGAGATAAATAGTGTGAGATATAAAATCGGAATTATGAGATAAATAGTGTGAGATATAAACTTATAATTACGAGATAAAAAAAGTGAGATATAAACTTGGAATTACGAGATAAATAGTGTGAGATATAAACTTGTAATTGCGAGATAAATACTGTGAGATATAAACTTGGAATTACGAGATAAATAGTGTGAGATATAAACTTATAATTACGAGATAAAAAAAGTGAGATATAAACTTGGAATTACGAGATAAATAGTGTGAAATATAAACTTGTAATTACGAGATAAATAGTGTGAGATATAAACTTGTAATTACGAGATAAATAGTGTGAGATGTAAACTCAGAATTACGAGATAAAAAGTGTGAAATATAAACTCGGAATTACGAGATTAATAGTGTGAGATATAAACTTGTAATTACGAGATAAATAGTGTGAGATATAAACCATCATCAGTATTACTCACTTCACCTGTCATAATGTTATTTATATACTTGCGGATCTAGTCCACCAAGACCATATACATTAACATTGCCATACTCAATAACATGCTAAAACTATTCAGGGAGTTGTCATGATTGAACGATATATCATTACCTGAGATGATGAGCATGCACAAATGATGGGGAAAGCATGGATTACAAATGGAATTTACTGAATGCTAGTTTACAAGTTTAGAATTCCAGTATTTTAACCAGATGTTCCTGACTATCAAGCGCTTCCTCATGCAGATGCCACACATTTTTACTGAGGGTGTTGAACTTCACGCAGATAAGAGCAAGACTCCACCTAAGACTAGAGGAAAACACCTCAGTCTGAATAACACTTCATGTGTCCGTGTGTTTAGAGGTCTGCAGTGGACACTGGTGATGAAGAGGCAGATTTATTACACTGTAAAACATAATAAGTTGACTTTACTTAAAAAAATGAGGAAACCGATTGCCTTAAAATTTTCAAGTAAAGCAGCGTATTATTTTTTTGTCGGCTAAACTTAACAAAATTTGTACAGAAAACTTGTAAATGAAGTATACTTAACCCAAAAGTATTAGTTATGTTAACTTGTTATTAGTGCTCACATTACTAGGAAAATATTAGGAAACCGATTGCCTTAAAATTCTCAAGTAAGCTGAACTTAAAAAAATAAGTGAAGACAAAAAGCAAAAACTGAACTCCGTTCAACACTTATTTATTACTTATCACTAGTCTACAGGTACTAAAAACAATTAAGTAAGCATTTCTTAATTGCATTAAGCTGTTCTTACTTAAACCGTTTAAGTTTTGTCAACTTAATTCTATCTGTGATCTGAGGAAGTGTACTCCCAGAGTGCATTGTGGCATGAATAAATTAATTTCTTCGTTTTACTATTTTTAGCTTTATTTTACTATTTGTCTTTTGTCAGTATAACCCGAATAATGACAGCAAGTAAAATAGTAAAGGTCGTATTAATAATAAAATAAAAAAAAAATAAAAAAAAATCCTTGTTACCATTGTTGTGTTTTGCATGCTGAATGTTGAAGTGTGTGTGTGACTCACTCATGCATGGTCAAATGATATTGTGACATATATAGAGGGATTATATCAACTCAATTAAAAGGTAATGCCATAAATATTAGCAAAAATAATGTTAAAAGATCATTATTTGATATTAAATATAGTTATTTTTATTTTTATGTTTATTTGAGTTTTCTAAGTAACGAAGGCATAGCATGCAAATAGTTCAGATTACTTAATTGTTTTAAGTAAGTTCAACAAATTATTGGACATTAAGTAAAGTTTACTAAAAAAGTCTTAGTAAGAACAACTGTTGGATTTTCTGACTGTGCCCAGATTCTGACCTGTGGCTGAACTTGATGGAGAGCTTTCACTAGGGTACAGCGTGTCTCTGAAAGGTGCACGGCATGCTGGGAAGGATCCTTCTGTTGGTAAAGTGACTTGGCTCTGCCTTCGAAATGGCACTGACCAACGTTTGTCCCTGTGCCAGAACGGATTTTTCCAAAACAATGCTGGAATGCTTGTGCTTTACTATAGAATAATTCCCTTTTAAAGACACTGGCGATGGAGCAGAGGGAAGCTGAATCTGCATTCTTCTACATAATGTTTCTGACTTGTTTTCCTACACAAAATATCTAAACATTCTTGAATCAAGATTTACTGGAGAAGCAAAACGACTGAGGATAGTAAGTCTTAAATGTATCAAATCAAAATGTATCAAAAATGAAGTGAGTATAGGTGTAGCCCAGGATCTGAGTAACACAAAAACTACCCAAACACTGGGTCGTTACGTCTGACCCAGGATCTGAGTAACACAAAAACTACCCAAACACTGGGTCGTTACGTCTGACCCAGGATCTGAGTAACACAAAAACTACCCAAACACTGGGTCGTTACGTCTAACCCAGGATCTGAGTAACACAAAAACTACCCAAACACTGGGTTGTTACGTCTGACCCAGGATCTGAGTAACACAAAAACTACCCAAACACTGGGTTGTTACGTCCGACCCAGGATCTGAGTAACACAAAAACTACCCAAACACTGGGTTGTTACGTCCGACCCAGGATCTGTGTAACACAAAAACTACCCAAACACTGGGTTGTCACGTCCGACCCAGGATCTGAGTAACACAAAAACTACCCAAACACTGGGTTGTCACGTCTGACCCAGGATCTGAGTAACACAAAAACTACCCAAACACTGGGTTGTTACGTCTGACCCAGGATCTGAGTAACACAAAAACTACCCAAACACTGGGTTGTTACGTCCGACCCAGGATCTGAGTAACACAAAAACTACCCAAACACTGGGTTGTTACGTCTGACCCAGGATCTGAGTAACACAAAAACTACCCAAACACTGGGTTGTTACGTCTGACCCAGGATCTGAGTAACACAAAAACTACCCAAACACTGGGTTGTCACGTCTGACCCAGGATCTGAGTAACACAAAAACTACCCAAACACTGGGTTGTTACGTCTGACCCAGGATCTGAGTAACACAAAAACTACCCAAACACTGGGTTGTTACGTCCGACCCAGGATCTGAGTAACACAAAAACTACCCAAACACTGGGTTGTTACGTCTGACCCAGGATCTGAGTAACACAAAAACTACCCAAACACTGGGTTGTTACGTCTGACCCAGGATCTGAGTAACACAAAAACTACCCAAACACTGGGTTGTTACGTCTGATCCAGGATCTGAGTAACACAAAAACTACACAAACACTGGGTTGTTACGTCTGACCCAGGATCTGAGTAACACAAAAACTACCCAAACACTGGGTTGTTACGTCCGACCCAGGATCTGAGTAACACAAAAACTACCCAAACACTGGGTTGTCACGTCCGACCCAGGATCTGAGTAACACAAAAACTACCCAAACACTGGGTTGTTACGTCTGACCCAGGATCTGAGTAACACAAAAACTACCCAAACACTGGGTTGTTACGTCTGACCCAGGATCTGAGTAACACAAAAACTACACAAACACTGGGTTGTTACGTCTGACCCAGGATCTGAGTAACACAAAAACTACACAAACACTGGGTTGTTACGTCTGACCCAGGATCTGAGTAACACAAAAACTACACAAACACTGGGTTGTTACGTCTGATCCAGGATCTGAGTAACACAAAAACTACACAAACACTGGGTTGTTACGTCTGACCCAGGATCTGAGTAACACAAAAACTACACAAACACTGGGTTGTTACGTCTGACCCAGGATCTGAGTAACACAAAAACTACACAAACACTGGGTTGTTACGTCTGACCCAGGATCTGAGTAACACAAAAACTACCCAAACACTGGGTTGTTACGTCTGACCCAGGATCTGAGTAACACAAAAACTACCCAAACACTGGGTTGTTACGTCTGACCCAGGATCTGTGTAACACAAAAACTACCCAAACACTGGGTTGTTACGTCTGACCCAGGATCTGAGAAACACAAAAACTACCCAAACACTGGGTTGTTACGTCTGACCCAGGATCTGAGTAACACAAAAACTACCCAAACACTGGGTTGTTACGTCTGACCCAGGATCTGAGTAACACAAAAACTACCCAAACACTGGGTTGTTACGTCTGACCCAGGATCTGAGTAACACAAAAACTACCCAAACACTGGGTTGTTACGTCTGACCCAGGATCTGTGTAACACAAAAACTACCCAAACACTGGGTTGTTACGTCTGACCCAGGATCTGAGTAACACAAAAACTACCCAAACACTGGGTTGTTACGTCTGACCCAGGATCTGTGTAACACAAAAACTACCCAAACACTGGGTTGTTACGTCTGACCCAGGATCTGAGAAACACAAAAACTACACAAACACTGGGTTGTTACGTCTGACCCAGGATCTGAGTAACACAAAAACTACACAAACACTGGGTTGTTACGTCTGACCCAGGATCTGAGTAACACAAAAACTACCCAAACACTGGGTTGTTACGTCTGACCCAGGATCTGAGTAACACAAAAACTACCCAAACACTGGGTTGTTACGTCTGACCCAGGATCTGTGTAACACAAAAACTACCCAAACACTGGGTTGTTACGTCCGACCCAGGATCTGAGTAACACAAAAACTACCCAAACACTGGGTTGTTACGTCTGACCCAGGATCTGTGTAACACAAAAACTACCCAAACACTGGGTTGTTACGTCTGACCCAGGATCTGAGAAACACAAAAACTACACAAACACTGGGTTGTTACGTCTGACCCAGGATCTGAGTAACACAAAAACTACCCAAACACTGGGTTGTTACGTCTGACCCAGGATCTGAGTAACACAAAAACTACTCAAACACTGGGTTGTCACGTCTGACCCAGGATCTGAGTAACACAAAAACTACCCAAACACTGGGTTGTTACGTCTGACCCAGGATCTGTGTAACACAAAAACTACCCAAACACTGGGTTGTTACGTCTGACCCAGGATCTGAGAAACACAAAAACTACACAAACACTGGGTTGTTACGTCTGACCCAGGATCTGAGTAACACAAAAACTACCCAAACACTGGGTTGTTACGTCTGACCCAGGATCTGAGTAACACAAAAACTACCCAAACACTGGGTTGTTACGCCTGACCCAGGATCTGAGTAACACAAAAACTACCCAAACACTGGGTTGTTACGCCTGACCCAGGATCTGAGTAACACAAAAACTACCCAAACACTGGGTTGTTACGCCTGACCCAGGATCTGAGTAACACAAAAACTACCCAAACACTGGGTTGTTGCGCCTGACCCAGGATCTGAGTAACACAAAAACTACCCAAACACTGGGTTGTTACGCCTGACCCAGGATCTGAGTAACACAAAAACTACCCAAACACTGGGTTGTTACGTCTGACCCAGGATCTGAGTAACACAAAAACTACCCAAACACTGGGTCGTTACGTCTGACCCAGGATCTGAGTAACACATAAACTACCCAAACACTGGGTCGTTACGTCTGACCCAGGATCTGAGTAACACATAAACTACCCAAACACTGGGTTGTTACGTCTGACCCAGGATCTGAGTAACACAAAAACTACCCAAACACTGGGTTGTTACGTCCGACCCAGGATCTGTGTAACACAAAAACTACCCAAACACTGGGTTGTTACGTCTGACCCAGGATCTGTGTAACACAAAAACTACCCAAACACTGGGTTGTTACGCCTGACCCAGGATCTGAGTAACACAAAAACTACCCAAACACTGGGTTGTTACGCCTGACCCAGGATCTGTGTAACATAAAAACTACCCAAACACTGGGTCGTTACGTCTGACCCAGGATCTGAGTAACACAAAAACTACCCAAACACTGGGTTGTTACGTCTGACCCAGGATCTGTGTAACACAAAAACTACCCAAACACTGGGTTGTTACGCCTGACCCAGGATCTGAGTAACACAAAAACTACCCAAACACTGGGTTGTTACGCCTGACCCAGGATCTGTGTAACATAAAAACTACCCAAACACTGGGTTGTTACGCCTGACCCAGGATCTGTGTAACATAAAAACTACCCAAACACTGGGTCGTTACGTCTGACCCAGGATCTGAGTAACACAAAAACTACCCAAACACTGGGTTGTTACGTCTGACCCAGGATCTGTGTAACACAAAAACTACCCAAACACTGGGTTGTTACGCCTGACCCAGGATCTGAGTAACACAAAAACTACCCAAACACTGGGTTGTTACGCCTGACCCAGGATCTGTGTAACATAAAAACTACCCAAACACTGGGTCGTTACGTCTGACCCAGGATCTGAGTAACACAAAAACTACCCAAACACTGGGTTGTTACGTCTGACCCAGGATCTGTGTAACACAAAAACTACCCAAACACTGGGTTGTTACGCCTGACCCAGGATCTGAGTAACACAAAAACTACCCAAACACTGGGTTGTTACGCCTGACCCAGGATCTGTGTAACATAAAAACTACCCAAACACTGGGTTGTTACGCCTGACCCAGGATCTGTGTAACATAAAAACTACCCAAACACTGGGTTGTTACGTCTGACCCAGGATCTGTGTAACACAAAAACTACCCAAACACTGGGTCGTTACGTCTGACCCAGGATCTGTGTAACACAAAAACTACCCAAACACTGGGTTGTTACGTCTGACCCAGGATCTGTGTAACATAAAAACTACCCAAACACTGGGTTGTTACGTCTGACCCAGGATCTGTGTAACATAAAAACTACTCAAACACTGGGTCGTTACGTCTGACCCAGGATCTGTGTAACATAAAAACTACTCAAACACTGGGTCGTTACGTCCGACCCAGGATCTGAGTAACACAAAAACTACCCAAACACTGGGTTGTTACGTCCGACCCAGGATCTGAGTAACACAAAAACTACCCAAACACTGGGTTGTTACGTCTGACCCAGGATCTGAGTAACACAAAAGTTAATATATCTTGATTTAATGATGTTTGTACTGCAAAACAAGACAAAACTACAGAAATATTTTTTGTAGTGTATAGATTTACTCAAAGGAGATTCGTCCTGCAATCTCAGGAAATGCTTTCAATATGGCCTGGAATGCTTTATATTACATTGGACTTTCCATTGCAATATTCTGCGTCTTTTCTTTTCTTTTATGCTCTTAACATATATCCTACCCTACAGGTCTGGAGCCACTCCAGACGAAAACAAAATGGAGTCTGTTCATCACACGACGGCCTGTAAAGAAAACACCAAACCTGTCAAGCCTAGTACACACTACACAAACACATTATCCATCCCATAGACAAACATGCGATATGCTTAAGTTGCTACCAAAATAATTCACGCTGCCAAAACACACTTGAGATAAGCAGATGGTGCTGTATCTGCGTCCGCGCTGCTCAAACTGCAGTATTAAAAATAAACAAGCGCACATTGTGAAGGCCGTGATCTCAGCCCTCGCTCTCAGAGGCTTTGCACTTCAGCTGCACAAACAAAGTGGCCATTTGAAGCTTAATTGTTGCGTCCACAACAGCAATAATCCTCTCCCAGCGAGAGGTGAGACGCGATGCAATGCGAGGGAACACGCGGGGTTTGTTTTTAACCTTTAACACATTTGGGATTCGAGTTCGAACACGAGCCAGATCTTGAAAGTCAAGCTTGTGGGAGGAAATGCCATCTGATCGTTAGTTTTAGTTATGGATGCAGACGTTAATGTGACAGTGAATCAGCGAAAGCGCTTATTAATCTTTTAAAGGTCACCTGTGCCGCACCTCGACGAGCGCATACACACATTCACACACACTGCAATGTCTGGAATGTGCTCGACGTATAGAAAGAAAATACTGGGCAGGTTTCATTGTGTCCAAGATTGTGCATGACAGCGTTTTGGCTCATCACTTGCTTGCTTTAGTAGTATCGCCACATCTCTGTGTGTGTGTGTGTGTGTGTGTGTGAGAGAGAGTGAATGAGTGAGTGTGTGTGTGTGTGTGTGTGTGTGTGTGTGTGTGTGTGTGTGTGTGAGAGAGAGAGTGTGAGTGTGAGTGTGTGAGTGTGAGTGTGAGTGTGAGTGTGTGTGTGTGTGAGTGTGAGTGTGAGTGTGAGTGTGTGTGTGTGTGTGTGTGTGTGTGTGTGTGTGTGTGAGAGAGAGTGAATGAGTGAGTGTGAGTGAGTGTGTGAGTGTGTGTGTGTGAGAGTGAGAGTGTGAGTCTGTCTGTCTCTGTGTGTGTGTGTGTGTGTGTGTGTGTGTGTGTGTGTGTGTGTGTGTGTGTGTGTGTGTGTGTGTGTGTGAGAGAGTGAATGAGTGAGTGTGAGTGAGTGTGTGTGTGTGAGAGTGAGAGTGTGAGTCTGTCTGTCTCTGTGTGTGTGTGTGTGTGTGTGTGTGTGTGTGTGTGTGTGTGTGTGTGTGTGTGTGTGTGTGTGTGTGTGTGCGCGAGTGAGTGTGTCTGTGTGTGTGTGTGTGTGTGTGTGAGTGAGTGTGTGAGTGAGTGTGCGACTGTGCGCGCATGTGTGAAAGAATGAGTGAACATTCCTTATAATGCCCATATAAGGAATTCCACCCTTTATGACATCATACAGGGACATACTTAAAAAAGAAAAGAAAAACCCTTTCCAAAACGTGTTTGAATCCTGAAGGAGTGTATTGGCACAGAAATCATACATCCAACTTATATATATATATTTGTCCTTGTTTATCATGAGAATCAACTGTTGATCAGTGTAAATAAGAATGCAGGATATAGCATTATAATCCCCTTTAAGTTGAATTATTGGTGAAGAACTGACAGAAAAAGAAAAGACCACCAGACGTTTATTCTTGCCTAAATTGTCTTTTATTGAAAAAGGCCAGGGTGCAAATGTCAAATAAAAAAAGAAAAAACAAAAATAAGACAAGCATATTTCAAGCATTTTAATACAAACTTAATATAAACTATTTCAGTCCCTCTTCACATGTAAGACACTGACTCAAAATACTTTGTTATACCATATTTTATCAAGTATTGCACAATGTAGGTACAAAATTAATATATACGATTACATTGTCCATAATATAGCAAAAATCTGTTTAACTCTTAACAGAAAATACAACTCTTTTTGTTTCAAAAAAGCAAATATTCCTACACTGAAACTCCAACACTAAGGAATATTCTGTACACAATCTTTTTGATCTATTTTTTTTTTTAAAGATGAATTTCTTTAACAATTTAAAAAAAGAAAAAACAAAAGAAACAAAATATATTATAATAACATAAAGCTTCTGCAGCCATCACAGATCACTGGAGTAGTAAAAAGATATAAATGCAATACCATGTTGTAGAAACAATATATATACTCTGATATTTTACAAACTCTGTACTCAATTAAATTATACAATTAGAAAAAAGACCACGGAACCCCAGATATATATGCATTAGTGCCAATTTCTTAAAAATCAGCCAAGTCTTACCAACTTTAAAATACTGTAAGAGGTCAGAACTTGAACTTCTGTTGTTTTTGCTTTTTTTTCACCAATGTTTTAAAGTATTTTTCTTTCAAAAAGGTAGAAAAAAATCGTTTTTTTTTTTGCTTTATTGGCAAAAAAGGAAACGAAAACATTGACGCGTGTTGTTGACCAAGCTGTGTGTGTGTGTGTGTGTGTGTGTGTGTGTGTGTGTAACGAGCGTTTCAGTACAAACTCAAGGGGGCATAAAAAGAGATCAGGGAGAAATTAATCAAATAAAACAAACACCCTTGGGCACATGCGCTTATCAGTGAGTAATAATAGGGATCTTCGATTTGATTTCCACATCCACAGCTGAGCTAGTGTGCGTCTTTGCCTTCCGTTTTCCTTCCGCCAATCATTCCGTTAGTTAGCCATGACCGGCTGGAATTGCTGGTTCGAATACTGGATGTTGCCAAGACTGAAGTTTAAGCCGTCCATGAGGGACTTATCGTTGATGCTCCCATAGGCCGAGAACACGTCGAAGGCGTTGCTGTATGGAAGAGGGCTGAGGGCGTTCTCGCTAGCGCCCCCTTGGCCTTGCAGGTTGGGGAACACGAACTCCTTGGCGTTGGGAGACAAGGCCGAAGATTTCGGCTGCGAACCTCCGAGGCCGAAGCCGTAGAGCGAATGCATGGAGTTGGAGATGGCTTTCTGCTTGAGTAGGCTGTTGACGTTCAAGCCCAGGTTGGTGGGAGAGCTACGCGCAACTTTGCCGCCATTTCGGCCGCTGTTCTTCATCTTGGTGGAGCCGAATTTGGTGGCGGCGAACGAGGCTGTGGTGAAGGTTAAAGGCTGAGCGGAGCGTGGCATGAAGGACGGGCTAACGGCCGCAGACTGGCCAAAAGGGGGCGGCGACGGCGAACTGGACTCGGAGGACACGCCCACAGGGTCGGTGATTGGCATGAAGACCTGAGCCTCCGGGTTAAAACTGTTTCCGATCTCCTTGTCCAGCTCCGAGCCGTTCTCGCCGGCATCATCCACATATAGCACCTTAACCGCTCCCTTCTCGCCAATCTGGTAGGAAACCTCAAAAGGGTCGATCCAGACACTGAGGTCCTGAGGCAAGTTATTGCGGACGTCCTCGAGGTCCAGCCCGCTTTCTCTGGCTGCTTCCTCCACCACCGGGTCCACCTTCTCGCCCACGTGTATGCACCTGTAAGGTGGAAAATAAGCAAAGATATTTGAAATGGAAAAAAATCATCTGCTTTACTGTTAGCAACCCCTAACAGTAGCAAAAATATCCCTTTCCAGAACCTTTTCATTCAACGTTCCCAGGTGGTGGAACGATCTTCCCACCGCCATCCGAAACAACATTCAAAAGTCAACTAAAAACTCATCTCTTCCATGAGCACTTAAAGGGTTAGTTCACCCAAAAATGTAAATTCTGTCATTAATGACTGAGCCTCATGTGGTTGGACACCCGTCAGACCTCCGTTCATCTTCAGACACAAATGAAGATATTTTAGTGTAAAGCTGATGCTCTGAAAGGCCTCCATTGGCTCAACTTTACACTCTCAAGACCCTTAAAAGACTCTAAAGACTAAAGTTACAAAGTCCATCTCACTACAGCGGCTCTACAATAACTTTATGAATCGGCGAGAATAGTTTTTGTGCGCAAAAAAACCCTAAATAACGACTTATATAGTGATGACGATTTCAAAACACGGCCTCATGAAGCTTCGGAGCGTTATGAATCAGTGAGTCGATTCAGCGGTTCAGAGCGTTATGAATCAGTGAGTCGAATCATGATTCGGATCGTGTGTCAAACCGCCAAACTGCTGAAATTTGGCGATCCAAACTGCTGATTCGACTCACTGATTCATAACGCTCTGAACCGCTGAATCGACTCACTGATTCATAACGCTCTGAACCGCTGAATCGACTCACTGATTCATAACGCTCTGAACCGCTGAATCGACTCACTGATTCATAACGCTTCAAACCGCTGAATCGACTCACTGATTCATAACGCTTCGAAGCTTCATGATGCCGTGTTTTGAAATATAAGTGTTTTGGGTAAGTAATTTAGGGGTTTTTTTGCGCACAAAAACTATTCTCGCCGATTCATAAAGTTATTGTAGAGCCGCTGTAGTGAGATGGACTTTGTAACGACGTCTTTAGTGTCTTTTAAGGGTCTTGAGAGTGTAAAGTTGAGCCAATGGAGGCCTTTCAGAGCATCAGATTTACACTAAAATATCTTCATTTGTGTCTGAAGATGAACGGAGGTCTGACGGGTGTCCAACCACATGAGGGTCAGTCATTAATGACACAATTTTCATTTTTGGGTGAACTAACCCTTTAACCTCTTAAAAAAATAAAATAAAATAAAAAATAAAAAACTTTCCTTTTCTCCTTCTCCTCCTCTTTCCCTCCCTACTCTATCCTGTGCTACACTGAGTAATGTACACGGACCAGTACACTCGACTCTTCACGACCAATCGCTTTTTATACCCCCAAGTCGTAAGTCGCTTTGGATAAAAGAGTCTGCTAAATGCATAAATGTAGTAACCATCATCGTGATCAAGATATTTGAAATTGACTCCCCCCTTAACCTCATCAGAAAGGCCAGAAGGACAAAAGAATGGCTCGCCGGCCAAATGCTTTTCACACCAATCAGTTTCGTCTGATTGGTTACTTTCAAACGTCTCACGGTTTAGTCTGATTGGTCAGCGTTAAAAGAATCATATTTGAGTTTGGTGACATCAGGGAGGAGGATAAAAGAGGATTTCAATTGTAGCTCGGCCGCTTTTGGATTCTCTGGCTTTCTCTAGAGAGAGCTGCTCATTGGCTCGCTCTTACTTGATTGTTACATGTTTTATCCTTTCTGAATTAATCTGTAATTATTAACTATCTCCAATACGGAACGGTATAATTGCAACAAATGGGCGTAGTGTCCGTGACGTCACCCATAGGATCCGATGAGCCGTTTTGAAGCGCAAAGTATGGACGAGTATGATGAAGTGTCCGTGTTTTCTCAGTTGTCGCCGCAAATGTTTTGGAATGTTGGAGCTCTGAAACGTCGCAAACTCACGTCGCGGCTGATGTGAATGGTTTTGACGCGAACTATTCGCACACGAAATATTCGTTTTTCCGCTTCGCTTTTTCGTTACCGTGTCCGGTGTGAAAGGGCCTTAACACACAGCAGATAAATGGCTATCCACCTGTCACTCGAAGTGGCCACGCCCTTAATTATGCAGAACTTTAATGCTTTATATAATGTAAATGAATGAGTTATAAAAAAAATTCACCCCCTAACAGTCGTCATGAAGGGCAACATTAGCCATACAGACCAAAAGCACATTTTTGTACCAGGCTGTAAACATGTTTTAATCGGCTGTAAAGTTGGGCATTTTAACATGAGCTCAATGAGATTCTGCTCCTTCTGGAGTCTGTCTCTAGTGGCCAGTCCATGAACTGCAGTTTAACTCACTTCAGTATCGGCTTCAGGAGAAACTGCGGGACGAGCCGCTTGGATAAAACGGAATGATTAAAGGGTTAGTTCACCCAAAAATGTAAATTGTGTCATTAAAGGGTAACTAAACCCCTGCTCAGAGCTTAACTCCACCCACTGGCAATTTTCAAAAAATGCTGGAAAAGTGGGCGGAGCCCGGCGGACACAGAGGGGATGAACCGAGGGCGGGGCTGAGCGGAGGGCGTGCACCTGAGACCCGCAGTGACGGGTTGATTGACAGCTGTCAGACTCGCGAGTCGCAAAGATGGAGAATGACTGGAGTGACGCCAGTAGCTTTGCAACAGAGCGGTCATTCTCCACCTTCACCTGAAGTGGAGGAGGGTGAAAGGTCTGTAGACACAAACCCGGAGCCTTATCAATGCGAGCCGCTGCTCAAACTGCATTAACTCCCGATGCCGACGATGCTAGTGAAGCAGCCGCGCAAGAGAACTGACCTTATCTATCTGCGTCCGTGGCAACCACTTGCGTGTCAGGGTTTGAAAGCGCGTCTCATGTATGAAAATGATCTGTACACATGACGGGCGGCAATAATATCGCAAGAAAAGCCTGACGTGTACTGACAACTGCATTATTTAACCGTATTTTCTTCAATACAATGTTAAAGCAAGTGTCAAGTGAGTTTCATTCATAATGTTTACTTCATGTAACATGACAGTTCATACTGGAGTGAAGCCGTTCTCATCGTGTGATTGGGGGAAACATTAGGGCGTGGTGAGCTCGTGCCGGGGCGCGGATAGTGAGCCGTTGGAGGTACCATCATACGTCACGATGACCCTCAACGTCCAATAGGAAAATTCAACTACAGTAGCCACCGTTCAACCTTAGGAGGGCAGCACTTTGGCGGTTTTACACCATATTTTATAGAATTAAAACACTTTATACTCAAATGTCAAAACATTTACTCGAATCAATGAACAGCATTAATAAAGCCCCAGTATTACAGATCATTAACTAAAAAAAGTTGGTTTAGGGTTTAGTTACCGTTTAATGACTGACCCTCATGTGGTTGGACACCCGTCAGACACAAATGAAGATATTTTAGTGTAAATCTGATGCTCTGAAAGGCCTCCATTGGCTCAACTTTACACTCTCAAGACCCTTAAAAGGCACTAAAGACTAAAGTTACAAAGTCCATCTCACTACAGCGCTCTACAATAACTTTATGAAGAGACGAGAATAGTTTTTGTGCGCAAAAAAAACCTAAATAACGACTTGTATAGTGATGATGATTCCAAAATAATGCATCATGAAGCTTCAAAGCGTTATGAATCAGTGAGTCGATTCATGATTCGGATCGCGTGTCAAACCGCCAAACTGCTGAAATCAGTTGACTTTGGCGATTCAAACTGCTGATTCGACTCACTGATTCATAACGCTTCGAACCGCTGAATCGACTCACTGATTCATAACGCTGAATCGACTCACTGATTCATAACGCTTCGAACCGCTGAATCGACTCACTGATTCATAACGCTTCAAAGCTTCATGAGGCCGTGTTTTGAAATCGTCATCACTATATAAGTCGTTATTTAGGGTTTTTTTGCGCACAAAAACTATTCTCGTCTTCATAAAGTTATTGTAGAGCCGCTGTAGTGAGATGGACTTTGTAACTTTAGTCTTTAGTGTCTTTTAAGGGTCTTGAGAGTGTAAAGTTGAGCCAATGGAGGCCTTTCAGAACATCAGATTTACACTAAAATATCTTTGTGTCTGAAGATGAACGGAGGTCTGACGGGTGTCCAACCACATGAGGGTGAGGAATTAATAACAGAATTTTCATTTTTGGGTGAACGAACTCTTTAAATGTATGAGAAATTATCAAATATAAATGACCAAACAACCAGTTGGCACTCTCCTAAATTCGATAACTTTGATAAATGGAGTCAGATAAAGAATATTATAATCAAATACACACCTGAACCCGGATCCTTTGTATGGCTTGTCGGGGTACCAGTGTCCTTCGTATTTCTTCTTCAACTGCCTCTCCAGCTCCTCGCCGAAGATGTTGACTCGTCGCCGCGGGAGTTTGTTGTACAGGTACGAAATTATGAAGTTCAGCGCTACTTGGATTTCAAGCTGCATAGCTGTATGCCTGTGGCCGTCTTTAGTCGAGTGCTGCAAAAACCTCCGAGGCAGTAGTGATGATCAGAGCTGGGGGACGAGATCTTCTCACGCTCCTTAAAGGGGAAAGAGAGGCATGGTATCAGCCGGAGAATAATAAACCATGACCTATGCAATCACATAAAAACACTCGCACAGTGGCAGCCGTTCATTAAAGGGATAGTTCACCCAAAAAGGAAAATTAGCCCATCATTTAAATCACCCTCAAGTCATCCGAGGTGTGTATGATGGTCTTCTTTCAGACGAGTTAGATTACAAAAGTTCAGGCTAATCCAAGCTTTATAATGGCAGTAATAGTTGCTCTGTTTTTGAAGTCCATAAAAAGTGCATCTGTCCGTCATATAACTGCTCCACGCGTCTCTGGGGTGTTAATAAAGGCCTTCTGAAGCGAATCGATGCGTTTGTGTAAGAAAAATATCCATATTTAAAACTTTATCAAGTAAACTTTCGGCCGACCGCCTTCCGTGTTCAATTTATGGAAAGTGTTGAAAGTTTGCCTGCCGATCGAAAGACTAACACGACCAGGTCATGACGTCACGAACACATCTTAAGTTTCACTTTCAAATTCAACACTTTTCCACGGAAGGCGGTCGGCCGAAAGTTTACTTGATAAAGTTTTAAATATGTATATTTTTTCTTACACCAACGCTTGATTCGTTGATTCGCTTCAGAAGGCCTTTATTAACACCCCAGAGCCGCGTGGAGCAGTTATATGATGGACAGATGCACTTTTTATGGACTTCAAAAACAGAGCAACTATTACTGCTGTTATAAAGCTTGGATTAGCCTGGACTTTTGTAATACAACTCAGATTTTATTCGTCTGAAAGAAGAATGTCATACACACCTCGGATGACTAATTAGGGGCTAATTTTCATTTTTGGGTGAACTATCCCTTTAAAGACCCAAATCGATAAGTCAAATGTGACCGTGGACCTCAAAACCAGTCAATTTTTGGATACGTCAACAGCTATGTTTCCATCCACCTATTTTTATGGGCATTTTGGGATATCGCATCAAAAAATGCTGAATGGAAACGCAAAGATGCGCATTAATTCAAAAATGCGCATAAAAAACGTATGCGCTCGTTTGAGTCGGATAAATGTTCTATCCGATACGAAAACATGCGCATAAACTACAATGGAAATGCATTTACCGAATAAATTCCTTGATGCGCATAAAGAATATCATGTGACATAACTGTCCTAACCAGCGGAAAAATCTTGTTTGCAAAACATCTGAAATGCGGTTTTGGTCTTTCAGAAGTCTGTTGTCAAAGATGCTCGCTATATTTCCCCGTCTTGAACAACTGCGTTCCCAGAAAAGCACATCTGCCTCTGAAGGCAACACAACACGTTTATTGAGACGCACGAGTTTCTCTGAGACGCAAATCATTTATTATATACGAAAATTATTATATATGGAGGCTTCTCCTACTTTTCTTAGTGATTTTTTAGCGGTAGTTTATCAGGAAATGGCGATTATATTCTCTTCGACTCACTGGATGGAAACGGGGCTTTTTTCGCAAATGTTTTATGCGATATTGCATTTTTGCGCTTAAATTATTTTCGCAACTGTGGATGGAAACATAGCTACTGAATAACGAATCTTTCCATTGATGTATGGTTTGTTATAATAGGACAATATTTGTCCAAGTATTGTATAAATCTGAAATCTGAGGGTGCGAAAAACTCAAAATATTGAAAGTTGTCCAAATTAAGTCCTTAGCAATGCATATTACTACTATTGATTTATTTTTTATACATTTACGGTAGGAAATATCTTCATGGAACATGTTCTTAATATCCTAATGATTTTTGGTATAAAAGAAAAATGGATAATTTTGACCCATAAAAATGATCGTATTTTAGTATACGACTATCAACAATGATAGTATTGTTGGCTATTGCCCCAAATATACCCGTGAGATTATGACTGGTTTTTGTGTGTCTAGGGTCACATGTGGTTTAGAGCAATACAATCGTTTGCATATCATAGGCCTGGGGTTTAAGCCACAAACCAGAGCCATAAAACAAATTTGATTAAAAGGGTCAGCTCAAAATTAAAATTAGCCCATGATTTACTCGCCCTCAAGTCATCCTAGGTGTGTATGACGTTCTTCTTTCAGCCAAACACAATTGGAGTAATATTTAAATATATCCTGGCTCTTATAAGCTTTATAATGGGAGAGAATGGGGGGGGGGCGCCCAAAAAAGTGCATCCATCCATCATAAAAGTACTCAATTTAAGTCGAAAGAGTGACCCGATGCTTGATGCATTGACGAACGCAGAAGCAAAACACCGCTCACAAATAAGAAATCTAAAATTAGAAATGTGGGAGGAGCTTCAGTTTGTTGCCCACCCCTATTGGTTACGCTACTCCTACATCGTACGCCATGCGTCGGGTCAGAGGTCAGGAAGACGTCGCTTCAGAAGGCCTTTATTAACCCCTGGAGATGTATGGAGCACTTTTATGATGGATACCGCCATATCGGTATCGGCCAATATATGCTTATTTTTAATGTTTTTGGCGCGATAAGCTAATTTTTTTTCGATATATTACAGCCGATAAATAATCAGCTGAAACACTTAAAATGCACATGGTTATGAATTGCATGAAATATGATTAGAAATCACGTTAAAAAAAAAGGAAAATACAGTAAACACGTGCAAGTCTGTCATATACGCGACATAATCATAATGAGGATATTATAATTGTGCGTTTGGAACATGGTTTTAATGGCGAGACGTTTGTTTTTGCAATGAGGCTCTCAGGAATTATATTTAAATAAAAAAAATCTAAATCCGATTTTTCGGCCGATATATCGGAGAATATTTTCATAGCTTTTTCGGCCTTCAAACAACAAGGTACCATTCACTCCCATTATAAAGCTAGGAAGAGTCAGGATGTGTTTTAATATAACTCTGCCTGGCTGAAAGTCAAATGCAATGGCTTAAGGGCGAGTAAATTATGGGATATTTTCATTTTTGGGTACACTGGCCCTTTAAATAAGATTTTTTTTTTTTTTAAACATACATTTGGTTTAAATAAGCATTACAGCACTATAAAAACATGTTTAAATGTACATGTTTTTCCACAGTCACTATACATTAGATCTATATATAGCCTTTAAACTGGTTGGATGGGGGTCCCTCTCACAAGGATGATCACGTTTGGGGGTCGGTGGCATCTGGCTTGGTTTCAAGGGGGATGAGATTACATAACACGGATTCTCTTCCCCACTTTATTCCGTCAACTGTTGCGCAAAAACGCCTTTATGTGAATATAGGGCGTTTGAACACAATGCGACACATTGCGCAATAGATCGGCGATCGGATTTCCCGAAGAGCGCGACCAATAGTGTGTCGCCGTGCGCGGGGTGTGTAGCCTGAGGCGAATTAGCAGGATATTGTACACAAATAATTATAAAGCCACGGTGTGTATTCGATAACACAAGCAGGAGTTTGGATATTAGATAGTTGCGAGGCGAAAAAAGCGAAAATTGTGCGTAAAATAGTGCGTTTTTCTCGCGTAGGGGGTCGGATTCTGACAAAAATCAGACGTCGGTTGGCGTTCTCAAACCTATAGTCAAATGAGACACGGCCATTATTATGAATATGGATGAGATGACTACAAAAACATGAGCATAATCGCTTTGGAAAAACACCATAAGCCTCCAGCAAAATAAACGACGACTCAAAATGTGGATCTGAATGAACTTTGACACTGTAAATGTTTTGGGATTCATGACACGGGAGAGAAAGACGAGCGCACATGACCAAAGGCTAGATTAACCGAATTCACGACAAAAACAACCGTTTATCAAGCACATCCATTCAACCAGCATCTGAAATAATCGGTTTCTTAAAGCGATAGCGCACTTTAAAAAAAACAAACGTTATATTTGCTTCCCAAATGACGTGTTTTCTTTCCCTGGAGCACAAAACGATTATTTTCAGTGACTGACAGCCTTTCAACGCGTTTTCTTTCCATACAATTCAAGCGAATGGTATCCGAGGCTGTTTAAACAACATAATTTGAGATAAACTACAGCTTTTATGCGGTGACATTGAGATACAACATTATATTATTTATTTAACCCACAGCGAACGACACATTATGAATGTTAAATGCCAGAACTACTTACATTAAACGCCCGTGTTTTTCTTCTCTCCGCTTCTCTTATGGAAAAGATTATTCCTGTTAGGTTGCATCAATATGATTTCTTGCTTGTTCTTCGGGTAATTGTGTTATTTTTATTTTATTTTTTTGGAGTCTGTCGTCAGGCAATCCGACTCCCCACTGCCTGGGAGTTTTTACAACTCTGCCCTTTAAACTCCTGACTGGATCTCCTTTATAGTGCTCCTCCGCCACGGACATGTTGGGGGCGGTGATGCGGTTTTCAGAGGTCAAAACCCCAGCGACGCTTGCGATTGGACGAACGCGCCTTCGTCACATGTTTGCCTCCGAATTCTCCGTGCCGATTGGCTTTGCTCCAACGTCAACAATCAAATTGTCCCGCCTCTCGACCAATACGCGAAATGTACATTTACGCCTGGCGTTACTAAGTGTTTTCCTCCCACACGTAGGAGATTTAAACACAATAACACACTGCCTACTTTATTATGTTAATTTGATTTATCGAGACACCTCATTATCGCTAAAACAGTCTCTAGCACTGCAGCTTTTATATGATATAATCACGAAGTCAGATTAAAGCTTCTAAATAATTAATCTCGTTAATAATTTCAGACATATTAAGCAGATGAGAAGGTATATATAATAAATAGGCTACTACATTAAGAGTAGAGAACAAGGACAGAGCGGAGTGACTCTGGTCATTTGTCCACTGAGGTGTAATCTGCCCTTGTGTGTTTTGCGTGAAAAAATACTCCGCGTGCGATTGGCTGGCAGTGCTTTCGTCATCATCTATGCAAATACACTACTCATTTCTGTGTTTGCAAAGTGTATAACACAACCTAACTTATTTATACTAGTATTCAGTCAATTAAAAAGTCATTAATGCTTATTATGCTTGTTAAATTAAAATATTATATCCAAATATGGATTTTGAATTTGCTTTACTAGTATTTCAGTCAAAAAAAAAGTAATTAATGCTCATTATGCTATATATACACTCTAAAAAATGCTGGGTTGTTTAACCCAATTTTGGGTCAAATTTGGACAAACCAAAACGTTGGGTAAATATGTAATTTGAAAATTTAACCCAATGGCTGGATTTGTCCATATTTGACCCAAAATTGGGTTAAAACAACCCAGCATTCTTAGAGTGTATATATATATATATATACACTCTAAAAAATGCTGGGTCAAAATAACCCAAGTTGGGTTGAAAATTGACTAACCCAGCAATTGGGTTGTTTTAACCCAGCCATTGGGTTGTTTTGACCAAGCGATTGGGTTGTTTTAAGCAAACATTTAACCCAACCGCTGGGTTAAAACAACCCAATTGCTGGGTTAGTCCATTTTCAACCCAACATTTTTTAGAGTGTACAAATATGAATTTCGAATGGGTTTTTTTGGAACAAGTAACTTATTTTACTAGTGTTTCAGTCAATAAAAGAAGTAATTAATGCTCATTATGCGAAAATTTAACCAAAACGTTGGGTTAAAAATGTAATTTGAAAATGTAACCCAATGGTATACACTCTAAAAAATGCTGGGTTTAAAATAACCCAAGTTGGGTTGAAAATGGACTAATCCAGCGATTGGGTTGTTTTAAGCAAACATTTAACCCAACCGCTGGGTTAAAACGACCCATTCACTGTTTTAAAACAACCCAATTGCTGGGTTAGTCCATTTTCAACCCAACATTTTTTAGAGTGTACAAATATGAATTTCGAATGGGTTTTTTTGGAACAAGTAACTTATTTTACTAGTGTTTCAGTCAATAAAAGAAGTAATTAATGCTCATTATGCGAAAATTTAACCAAAACGTTGGGTTAAAAATGTAATTTGAAAATGTAACCCAATGGTATACACTCTAAAAAATGCTGGGTTTAAAATAACCCAAGTTGGGTTGAAAATGGACTAATCCAGCGATTGGGTTGTTTTAAGCAAACATTTAACCCAACCGCTGGGTTAAAACGACCCATTCACTGTTTTAAAACAACCCAATTGCTGGGTTAGTCCATTTTCAACCCAACTTGGGTTGTTTTTAACCCAGCATTTTCTAGAGTGTGTTTCAGTCAATAAAATAAGTCCTTAATGCTCATTATGCGAAAATGCTGGGTTGTTTTAACCCAATTTTGGGTCAAATATGGACAAATCAAAACGTTGGGAATAAAAATGTAATTTGAAAATTTAACCCAAAGGCTTTTGTTTTTAGAGTATAGGCTAGGTGTGTGTGTGTGTGTGTGTGTGTGTGTGTGTGTGTGTGTGTGTGTGTGTGTGTGTGTGTGTGTGTGTGTGTGTGTGTGTGTGTGTGTGTGTGTGTGTGTGTGTGTGTGTGTGTGTATTTCGAATGTGCTTTTTTGGAACAAGTAACTCATTTTACTAGTATTTCAGTCAATTAAAAAAATAATTAATGCTTATTATGCTATACACACACACACACACACACACACACACAAATATTATGGATTTTGAATTTGCTATTGGGAGTAAAAAAGACTTTTCAGAATATGTTCTATTGTCTATTTGCAGTAATATAGTATACCAATTTCTCTGGTTATAGCTTTTTAAGGTATGTAATATGCATAATGCATGTGACCAAATAAACTTGCATGTAACAAAGTTAGTTATTAATATAAAATGGTCTGGTGCTAATAGAGTGTAAATCAAACCCCAGTTATTCTTCTGTGCTGCAGATATTGTAAGATGATCCAGCCGTGTTGTGTTGCTTTCTCTATAGCATCAGGAATAGTGTGTTGATCTCATATTTCTTTGGTCGGGTAAGCCAAGCTCTCATACGCCAGGGGTTTAAGGTTTAAGGTTTTTGTCGTCATCATGAATTGTTATAAGCTGAGCACACAATAAGCTTTGTACCATATGGCCGAGGGTTAGCTAGGAATATTGCACTCTTCAGTCCTCGTATCTTCAGATATTTAGCTTAAGATGTTTGGGAAATGAGTACAGCTTAACGTTAATTCTGTATACCGACGAGATGATTCTGTTTCATAAGCAAGATCTGCTCTGGGGTTAAGCAGAAATGAAGACGCTCCCATCTCTGCTGTTTGTCTAAGCAACATTTTCTTATTGGCCTAATTACACAGAGCCAGAGGAACATGCTAATGACTGCAGAATTATAAACGGGGCAGTCCGGATAAGCTAATTTGCTTAGCAGGGATATTGTGAGCGTTCAAAGTTCAGAGAAAGGCAGAGTGGGAGGAGAAAAGACCGACTCAGCCAATCACAGGCCTGCTTATTACAACCTTCTTGGGTTTTAGTGACGGCTCAAACTGAAATGTGACCTTACGGCCTTTCTCTACCCAAGCACTGTCATCTGAGCTCTAGAGTCACACTATTTGATCATTTAAGTAAAGCTTTCCTTATGCGATATTAATATTTTGTTCCGGTGTATTCTAGCTTAGTGGAATGTTTGGGCCTCGTTTCGAATTTTTAATTTTTTTTGCTTCACCGGAATGGGATGTAATTTGGTGTATTTTGTTGTAGTGGCGATGTGAACGCACAAAAAAATCTTGGACGTGATTCAGATATGCTAATATGAAATATTGAATTTATTGCAAAAATTATAAATTTGAATGGGAAAATAGTTCATAAATATTGCATAGTATCATATAATCCTCTCAAAATTCTAAATAATAATCAAAATATATTATTGAACAAAAACATATTACATTGATTTTCCTGAAAAACAATAAAAGTTATATTTCAAGGCTTCAGTCACTTTTGACCATGAAGGCTCCAAATGTGACCCAAAACTGAAGCGGCTCAGAGGCAATTAAAGGGACAGTTCACCCCAAAATTAATATTCTGTGATCATTTACTCTCCAAAACTGTTCACTGCAATAAATGATGTTCTTCCTCAGTATTTTTGTCTCGTTTTCCAGTACACATAACTAAAGATCCTTAAGCCAAAGAGCCAAATGAGTTGAAAAATGAAGTCTTGTTTTCTGATCCAAATGAAGAGTTTGTGCCTCAAACAGGAAGAAAAATCAGCTTAATTCATAGGGAAAAGCAAGACCCAATTGGCAGATATTTAAAAAAATTTCAGATAACTGTGATCAGAAAAAAAGACTTATCTTTATTAAATGCATCTTGATATATGAATGTATTTCCGTCTTGTTTTCAAGCACAAATACATAAACAATGTAATGCATGACTTTCTCTCTCCTGCGAAACACAGAAGGTGTTTTTGAGTTTTACAAAGTCAATGGTCACCAAATACAGATTCCACAGAGGAAAGAACGTCGTGCAGGTTTGGAACAACAATGCATGTTTATAGTAGAAATACTTTGAGTCTATGACATAAAAACGAAACACACCTTGCATAAGTGTGACGTAGAAGCTGTCGCATAGCAACAATAAATACTTGATAACAAACCTGCTCATGATGTCACTGGCTCACACACACCCTCCTCTTTCTTCACCACACACTCAATTATCTCAGGAACGGGTGTAAAGAGAGAGCGGCTGCTCTGCATTCCAGCCTCATGTTTCCATGCAGACATACGCACATCTGTTTACAACCACGTCTGTCACTGAATGAGCAAACCCACATGGCTCCAGTGAGCGTGTGGTTCAGGTAGAGAAAGCGCTGGAGTGAGAATGAAGACACACATTAGCATTTCCAGCATTGCTCTGACTCACTGTAGGTGGATCAGGCCGTTTATACGACACAACACTGGTAAAGCTCGGGGAGGCCGTTCAATCAAAACAGGACATTTGTAGAATTCAGCTCTGAGGCTTCCTGTGTGCTAGAGACTCCAAAGGAGGACATTGAAAATATCTATGACTCATTTTGCACTTATACACAGATCAGGCATAACATTATGACCCCCTTCCTAATATTGTGTTGGTCCCACCCATTGAGGCATGGACTCCACTAGACCCATTAAGGTGTGCTGTGGTATCTGGCACCAAGATTTTAGCAGCAGATCCTTTAAGTCCTGTAAGTTGCCTTCATGGATCGGACTTGTTTGTTCAGCACATCCCACAGATGCTCGATTGGATTGAGATCTGCGCAAAAATATATTTCAAGGCAAAAGTAACGCAAAAGTAGCGCAGAAGTAACGCAAAAGTGACGCAGAAGTAACGCAGAAGTAACGCAAAAGTAACGCAAAAGTAACGCAGAAGTAACGCAAAAGTAACGCAGAAGTAACACAAAAGTAACGCAGAAGTAACGCAGAAGTAAAGCAAAAGTAACGCAGAAGTAACGCAAAAGTAACGTAGAAGTAACACAAAAGTAACGCAGAAGTACGGCAAAAGTAACGCAGAAGTCCATGACCCTGTGGCCGGTTCTCCACTGGTCCTCCATGACCCTGTGGCCGGTTCTCCACTGGTCCTCCATGACCCTGTGGCCGGTTTTCCACTGGTCCTCCATGACCCTGTGGCCGGGTCTCCACTGGTCCTTCATGACCCTGTGGCCGGTTCTCCACTGGTCCTTCATGACCCTGTGGCCGGTTCTCCACTGGTCCTTCATGACCCTGTGGCCGGTTCTCCACTGGTCCTCCATGACCCTGTGGCCGGTTCTCCACTGGTCCTCCATGACCCTGTGGCCGGTTCTCCACTGGTCCTCCATGACTCTGTGGCCGGTTCTCCACTGGTCCTCCATGACCCTGTGGCCGGTTATCCACTGGTCCTCCATGACCCTGTGGCCGGTTCTCCACTGGTCCTTCATGACCCTGTGGCCGGTTCTCCACTGGTCCTTCATGACCCTGTGGCCGGTTCTCCACTGGTCCTCCATGACCCTGTGGCCGGTTCTCCACTGGTCCTCCATGACCCTGTGGCCGGTTCTCCACTGGTCCTTCATGACCCTGTGGCCGGTTCTCCACTGGTCCTCCATGACCCTGTGGCCGGTTCTCCACTGGTCCTTCATGACCCTGTGGCCGGTTCTCCACTGGTCCTTCATGACCCTGTGGCCGGTTCTCCACTGGTCCTTAATGACCCTGTGGCCGGTTCTCCACTGGTCCTCCATGACCCTGTGGCCGGTTCTCCACTGGTCCTTCATGACCCTGTGGCCGGTTCTCCACTGGTCCTCCATGACCCTGTGGCCGGTTCTCCACTGGTCCTTCATGACCCTGTGGCCGGTTCTCCACTGGTCCTTCATGACCCTGTGGCCGGTTCTCCACTGGTCCTCCATGACCCTGTGGCCGGTTCTCCACTGGTCCTTCATGACCCTGTGGCCGGTTCTCCACTGGTCCTTCATGACCCTGTGGCCGGTTCTCCACTGGTCCTCCATGACCCTGTGGCTGGTTCTCCACTGGTCCTCCATGACCCTGTGGCCGGTTCTCCACTGGTCCTTCATGACCCTGTGGCCGGTTCTCCACTGGTCCTCCATGACCCTGTGGCCGGTTCTCCACTGGTCCTCCATGACCCTGTGGCCGGTTCTCCACTAGTCCTCCATGACCCTGTGGCCGGTTCTCCACTGGTCCTCCATGACCCTGTGGCTGGTTCTCCACTGGTCCTCCATGACCCTGTGGCCGGTTCTCCACTAGTCCTTCATGACCCTGTGGCCGGTTTTCCACTGGTCCTCCATGACCCTGTGGCTGGTTCTCCACTGGTCCTCCATGACCCTGTGGCCGGTTCTCCACTGGTCCTTCATGACCCTGTGACCGGTTCTCCACTGGTCCTCCATGACCCTGTGGCCGGTTCTCCACTGGTCCTCCATGACCCTGTGGCCGGTTCTCCACTGGTCCTCCATGACCCTGTGGCCGGTTCTCCACTGGTCCTCCATGACTCTGTGGCCGGTTCTCCACTGGTCCTCCATGACCCTGTGGCCGGTTATCCACTGGTCCTCCATGACCCTGTGGCCGGTTCTCCACTGGTCCTTCATGACCCTGTGGCCGGTTCTCCACTGGTCCTTCATGACCCTGTGGCCGGTTCTCCACTGGTCCTCCATGACCCTGTGGCCGGTTCTCCACTGGTCCTCCATGACCCTGTGGCCGGTTCTCCACTGGTCCTTCATGACCCTGTGGCCGGTTCTCCACTGGTCCTTCATGACCCTGTGGCCGGTTCTCCACTGGTCCTCCATGACCCTGTGGCCGGTTCTCCACTGGTCCTCCATGACCCTGTGGCCGGTTCTCCACTGGTCCTTCATGACCCTGTGGCCGGTTATCCACTGGTCCTCCATGACCCTGTGGCCGGTTCTCCACTGGTCCTTCATGACCCTGTGGCCGGTTCTCCACTGGTCCTCCATGACCCTGTGGCCGGTTCTCCACTGGTCCTCCATGACCCTGTGGCCGGTTCTCCTCTGGTCCTCCATGACCCTGTGGCCGGTTCTCCACTGGTCCTTCATGACCCTGTGGCCGGTTCTCCACTGGTCCTTCATGACCCTGTGGCCGGTTCTCCACTGGTCCTCCATGACCCTGTGGCCGGTTCTCCACTGGTCCTCCATGACCCTGTGGCCGGTTCTCCACTGGTCCTTCATGACCCTGTGGCCGGTTCTCCACTGGTCCTCCATGACCCTGTGGCCGGTTCTCCACTGGTCCTCCATGACCCTGTGGCCGGTTCTCCACTGGTCCTTCATGACCCTGTGGCCGGTTCTCCACTGGTCCTCCATGACTCTGTGGCCGGTTCTCCACTGGTCCTCCATGACCCTGTGGCCGGTTCTCCACTGGTCCTTCATGACCCTGTGGCCGGTTCTCCACTGGTCCTCCATGACCCTGTGGCCGGTTCTCCACTGGTCCTTCATGACCCTGTGGCCGGTTCTCCACTGGTCCTTCATGACCCTGTGGCCGGTTCTCCACTGGTCCTCCATGACCCTGTGGTCGGTTCTCCACTGGTCCTTCATGACCCTGTGGCCGGTTCTCCACTGGTCCTTCATGACCCTGTGGCCGGTTCTCCACTGGTCCTCCATGACCCTGTGGCCGGTTCTCCACTTGTCCTTCATGACCCTGTGGCCGGTTCTCCACTGGTCCTCCATGACCCTGTGGCCGGTTCTCCACTGGTTTCTAACACATCAACTCTGAGGACAAAATGTTCACTTGCTGCCTAATATATCCCACCCACTAACAGGAGATCATCAGTGTTATTCACCTGGTCATAATGTTATGCCTGATAAGTGTATATAGTAAATTATATATTTAACTGTAATATAATGACTTTTCCCTTGAAAAAGTGATGTAAGGGATTACACATATTTGCAATTTTATATTATTTATTTGATAGAATTAAAAGAGCAATTTCGCGTTTATCTTTGTATTGTTCAACTGGTTGATACACTCTAAAAAATGCTGGGTTAAAAATAACCCAAGTTGGGTTGAAAACGGACTAACCCAGCAATTGGGTTGTTTTAACCCAGCGATTGGGTTAAATGTTTGCTTAAAACAACCCAATTGCTGGGTTAGTCCATTTTCAACCCAACTTGGGTTATTTTTAACCCAGCATTTTTTAGAGTGTATGGGATTTAGAAAGTTATTAGAAATCATCTGTTAACCAAGGCTGCATTTATTTGTTTAAAAATACAGTAAAAATATGAAATATTCCAGTGTAGATCAGCTGTTCTCTATGTGAATATATAGTGAAGTGTAATTTATATCCTGTGATCAAAGCTGAATTTATCATCATTACTCCAGTCTTCAGTGTCACATGGTAATCACTCTAATATGAGGATCTGACTCTCAGTCACTGTTTGCTAATGTCTTTCCTCTTCTAGGACACACACAGTCAGAAGGGAAGGGATGTTTGCTGCTCCGTGATCTATATTTCGATGGAGCTTCTAACATCCCATATTTCCCTGGTTTCTCCTGCTGGGAATGAGTCTCTCTGCAGGTGTGATGGGTTTCGCTGACAGATGATTTCAGAGAGAGAGGAAAGTGTGTGGAAAGCACAAACAGCACTGAGTCGTCACATATTCATTATTGTGCTTTTTATAGAGAATAATGTAACGGAGGCGATTGCATAACCTGGGATGAAGAAAATGTGAGTGGTGCTTGCAGTGGCAAAAACTTGCCACTCGGTTGCTAGGGTGTGTTGAGGCGGTTGCTAAGGTATTTTTGGTGGTTGCTAGGCGGTTGCTAGGGTGTTCTGGGTGGCTGCTAGGGCGTTGCTAGGGTGTAACCTGCGGCACATTGGGCAAATACAGCACACCGTCCCACTACTTTCATTAAACCGGTTTTAAAGCGTTTTTTTATATGTGAAAACTCGTCATGTTTGACGTAAAATTAATAATAGAAAGCTCCTTTTATACACAGCAAATGTTAGTTTAATTTTGCTGTCCCACATTGAATGTGGTTAACTAAAACGAAAGCATAAAAAAAAAAAGTTATTGGTATATTTCAGCTATAGTTGCCAAGACAACATTTCTATTTTTCATTTAAGTCTAACTGAAATAAAACTGTATAGACATATATTATTAACAGAATTATTAAAACTTTAACTAAAATTAAAATTAAAAGGGACAATATAAAAAAAAAAATAAAATTTAAACTACAATTTAAACCGGCTCTAAAGTCAATAGCGCAGTATTTTTGTATTATTTAAAGGGTGTGTTAATGATATGAGCCTGTATAGGCGGTGCACAACACACACACACTCTGATTATTACACACACACACACACACACAAACACACATGTTTAAATATTAAAAATAAAGGATTCCTCTCTGGAGTAGCGTTCAGTCTCTCCTCGTGTTAATAGTGAATCCTCTCATGGCGCAGCACAAATGGCTTTTAAAGGGAAAGGGAGATGAAACTCTGATTGGTTTATTACCCTTTAGGTACAAAAGTGTACCTCCCCAGTGACAGCTTTTGTACCTTTTTTCCTGAGAGTGTAGCAAAAGAGGATTGGGCCACGCCCTAAAGCTCCTGCGCCGTGAGCTTCAGACCATACGCTCAGATCAGGAAAAGAGTGTCCAAAGTCATCATTCAAGGGAAGTTGTGCTGGTCTTTTCTTCTCTATTGTGCCGTATATCGAGTGAAGCGCTTCTCAAACAAGAATAAATGTAGGGCGGGGCTTGATTGTGTCTGTGGGGAATTGATTGGATGGTTGTGGTTTGCTATTGGCCGATTTCATGTGAGTGACAGGTGGCCCCGCCCTCGTCATCAGAGACACGATGAAGTTATTCCGACTCAAGATTATTAACACAATAATGACGTGCACCGAAAATAAACACTGCAATATTCCATATAAAAATAAGAATTGTCAGTTTTGATTTCATGCCGATTTTACAAAAATACGACAAACATTTATTTATGTTTGTTTGCTAGAACATTACAAAGTATTCAGTTCATTTAGTAACAACACTGCAGCATTTTTTCAGCACTTCTGGCTTTGTTTCATCGTTTCTTTTGCATGCCAGGATAGTTCTCAGTACACTCTGAATAATGCAAACGGGTTGTTTTAACCCAGCGATTGGGTTGTTTTAGCCCAGCGATTGGGTTGTTTTAGCCCAGCGATTGGGTTGTTTTAGCCCAGCGATTGGGTTGTTTTAGCCCAGCGATTGGGTTGTTTTAACCCAGCGATTGCGTCGTTTTAACCCAGCGATTGGGTTGTTTTAGCCCAGCGATTGGGTTGTTTTAACCCAGCTATTGCGTTGTTTTAACCCAGCTATTGCGTTGTTTTAACCCAGCGATTGCGTTGTTTTAACCCAGCATTTGGGTTGTTTTAACTCAGCAACTGGGTTGTTTTAACCCAGCGATTGCGTTGTTTTAACCCAGCGATTGTGTTGTTTTAACCCAGCGTTTGGGTTGTTTAAACCCAGTGATTGCGTTGTTTTAACCCAGCGTTTGGGTTGTTTAAACCCAGTGATTGCGTTGTATTAACCCAGCGATTGTGTTGTTTTAACCCAGCGTTTGGGTTGTTTAAACCCAGTGATTGCGTTGTTTTAACCCAGCGATTGCGTTGTATTAACCCAGCGATTGCGTTGTTTTAACCCAGCGTTTGGGTTGTTTTAGCCCAGCGATTGGGTTGTTTTAACTCAGCAACTGGGTTGTTTTAACCCAGCGATTGCGTTGTTTTAACCCAGCGATTGGGTTGTTTTAACCCAGTGTTTGGGTTGTTTAAACCCAGTGATTGCGTTGTTTTAACCCAGCGATTGCGTTGTATTAACCCAGCGATTGCGTTGTTTTAACCCAGCGTTTGGGTTGTTTTAGCCCAGCGATTGGGTTGTTTTAACTCAGCAACTGGGTTGTTTTAACCCAGCGATTGCGTTGTTTTAACCCAGCGATTGTGTTGTTTTAACCCAGCGTTTGGGTTGTTTAAACCCAGTG
>JARQWZ010004640.1:0-103074 GCA_033150135.1 Gobio occitaniae | reverse complement strand
AAAAACAGTATAAATCCTCCATTAGGATAACCTCTTGCTGCAGAGGAGACTGGACACCCAGTGGCTGCAGGTGACCCTGAAATAAACAATATAATTAAATTGTTATCACTCTGTTATGGACAGTTTAATATGCCATAAACAGGTTCAACTTGATAATTCTGTACATAACAGACTTTAATGCAGACTTTCAATTCACTTACTTTGCTGTGTAGGACATTTGGGTGGAGATAGACTCAGCATCATCTTCTCCAGTTCTTCATCCTCCTCCATGACTTTGAAAAGAAAAAATGCATCAGTAGACTGTAATAATCAATATAAATAAATATAAATGTTGTTTACTTACCTGGATGATCAGAAGTTAGGCGTGAAGTGGAAGCTTCAGAGGGAGTTGTTGGTAAAGGTGTAGCAGAAGGGGATGTGGTCACCTGTCTTTGCTGTTTTAAAAGATATTGCTGCAAGCGATACATTTTACTTCCAGGAACACACCTCTTCCCCATTATGAACCCAGCATACCCATCAGCCCTAGTATCCCAGATCTTCCTCCAAGTGTCTTGTGCTCGTACCCCAAAGCCAACAACGTTGTCATCCTCTGACAAAACTGGTACTGGGTCTGGCCTCTCTGAAAGGTCTCTCCGGAGATCCTGTATTTCCTTAAAGCATCTTGAGTACTCTAGAAAGGAAACAAGGCTATCCTTGCAAGGGCCCTCTGGATTGAACTGCCCAGCCTGTTCTTCTGCCTCAACCTTACTGAACAAGTACAAAGTGTAGCCAATATCATTCTCCAACAGCCACCGGAAGGACTTTCCTTTGTACTTCCCAAACTGAAGAATGTATTCTCCTAACACCTCTTGCTTGTCTGACACATCTCCCCCTCTCTGTGAGACAACAGAACGGGCATTGGTCCCGACAAGATCTTCTCTTTGAGGTGCTGACCTGTCCTGCAAAGAAGGGTTGTCTTTAAGTATTTTTGCCTCTTCAGATGGGTCCCGGCGTAAATGGCCTGAAGGGCCTTTCCTGAAGAACACTTTGACTCTCCCGGGAAAGAAGACAGTTTTCTTCATGTTGATGACCTGAAATCATGATGACCACATTAAAATACTTAATGAAATAACACAAATAGTACATAGTATATACAAATTAAAACATTAGTAAGGTTTTTTTCTTTCTTTTTAATTTAAAAAATAATAATAATTTTATTCAGCAGGGATAAATGAAATTGATCAAAAGTAAAATACAAAAAAGATTTATAAGATATGTATGATGTTACAAACTTTACAGTACCTGTCAAGGCTACATTTATTTGATCAAAAATACGGTCCCACTTTGTATTATGTGGCCTTAACTACTATGTACTTACATCAAAAAATAAGAACAATGTACTTATTTTGTTCCTTTTGTATTGCAAAACACATTTGCTGATATTGAGGTGGGATACGGTCAAGTTATGGAAGGTTATGACAAAACTGGTACGGTTAAGGTTAGGGTGGTATAAGCGAAGTGTCAACAGTGTAATTATAAATGTAATTATAGAAATTAATTAGAGATGTACTTACTCACAGGTATTTTTTTTTAAATGTAAGTACAATGTAAAAACATGTATGTACACAATAAGTGCATTGTATCAAATTATTAATTTAAATGTTAGTACATAGTAGTTAAGGCCACCTAATGTAAAGTGGGTCCAGAAATAGTTATACTATTACTAATATTACTAAAAATGAAAAGAAATGTGTATAAAGTGCTAAAATAAAAATTTATAAATAAGTATATATATATATATATATATATATATAGACATATAGACGTATATATATACACATACAAATATTTTACATTTTATAAAGTTCAATGAATATATATATTCAATGAATATATATATATATATTCACACGCATACAAATATTTAACATTTTATAAAAGTTCAATGAATATATATATATATTCATTGAAGTTTTATAAAATGTTAAATATTTGTATGTGTGTGTATATATATATATATATATATATATATATATATATATATATATATATATATATATATATATATTGTATGCGTGTATATATATATATATATATATATATATATATATATATATATATATATATATATATATATATATATATATATATATATATATACACACATACACACACAATATATATATATATATATATATATATATATATATATATATATATATATATATATATATATTCAATGAACAAGCATTTAGCTGTACCTAAAGACAATCCAATTAAATATAACTATCTCCTATCAAAAGTTTGGTTTAACGTTACTGTCATTTGTATTTATTTATTTATTTTTGCTAACAGAATCATATTTGTTTTTATTTACTCATACTTTATTTACTTTATTTATCAACTTCACAAACCATTCAACACAAATTAACACGATTGTATGATGATGAAGACAACAACAACCACAACTAGTTATTTTCCAAAATAATAAATTATTCATCTTACCTTCTTGGTTTGTCAGTTTACTAATCTGTTCTCTGAGGTAAACATCACCTGAGGTAAAATCTGAAGACTTCTCGCGGAAAAACAATAGGACAGTTACATGATGATTTATTTAAATAAATCCGTGTAATTTTTCAGTAAGTTGTGTTGCATAAAACAAAACAGTGTAAACTTTTAAGTAAATGTAAACAATATGCGATCGTAATATGACTCCCTCCTACAGCGAATGATTGACAGATGACACTTCGCTTGTTCAAATGCCGCTCCACGGAAAAGGCAAAACAGTGCCATGAAATAAACCTGTGGTCAAAAATATATTGCATCGGTAGTGTTAAGCACTACCATAGAGAATGAATGGGAAAAGTTAAGGAAAGTTAAGCTTAACCATTCTCGGCTCCCGCGCGGAAGGTCCCCAGTTCGAAACAGGGTGGAAACAAGTGAAAGAATTTTTACTATATATGCTGAAATGGCTCTCAGGTAAGCGGATGTCCACACTACAAAGGCCTCACTTTCAAGCTAGTTGAAGGCAACCATACTAAGGATCTCAAGCCAGACAACCATGCTGAAGGAGTTCTGTCCTGTTGTCTGTGGAATCTACACAGACTGACACTCTGCTTGCAGGGCAGATTATGGGATGAACCTTGCTTGGAAAAAGGCCAATGTGAGGTTTCTGTAGTGTAGTGGTTATCACGTTCGCTTTAAACGCGAAAGCTCCTCAGTTCGAAACTGGGCAGAAACAAATGGAGCCTTTTTTTAAACTAAACATGCTGAAATGGCTCTCCGGCAAGCAGATGTCCACACTACAAAGGCTTCACTTTCAGGCTAGTTGAAGGCAATCATACTAAGGATCTCAAGCCAGACTACCAAGACGAATGAGCTCTGTCCTGTTGTTTGTGGAATTTACACAGACCTACACTCTGCTCTCAGGTAAGCAGATGTCCACGCTACAAAAGCCTTACTTGCAAGCTAGTTGAAGGCTTTTGTACCAAGGATCTCAAGCAAGACTGCCAAGCCGAATGAGCTCTGTCCTGTTGTCTGTGGAATTTACACAGACTAACAATCTGCTTGCAGGGAAGATTATGGGATGAACCTTGCTTGGAAAAAGGCCACAAAAGCCAATGTGAGCTTTCTGTAGTGTAGTGGTTATCACGTTCGCCTAACACGCGAAAGGTCCTCGGTTCGAAACCGAGCAGAAACAGCGGTCTGCTTTTGACAGAAAGTATAAATTGCTTGCTGTGCTAAGAGGATCTAGCTCTCTTTTACATATAAGTTTTTTAACATGCAAGCTTCTCATGACAGGTTTCCATAGTGTAGTGGTTATCACATTCGCCTCACACGCGAAAGGTCCCCAGTTCGAAACTGGGTGGAAACAACTGAAGGAATTTTTACTATATATGCTGAAATGGCTCTCAGGTAAGCGGATGTCCACACTACAAAGGCCTCACTTTCAAGCTAGTTGAAGGCAACCATACTAAGGATCTCAAGCCAGACAACCATGCTGAAGGAGTTCTGTCCTGTTGTCTGTGGAATCTACACAGACTGACACTCTGCTTGCAGGGCAGATTATGGGATGAACCTTGCTTGGAAAAAGGCCACAAAAGCCAATGTGAGGTTTCTGTAGTGTAGTGGTTATCACGTTCGCTTTACACGCGAAAGGTCCTCAGTTCGAAACTGGGCAGGAACAAATGGAGCCTTTTTTTAAACCAAACATGCTGAAATGGCTCTCCGGCAAGCAGATGTCCACACTACAAAGGCTTCACTTTCAGGCTAGTTGAAGGCAATCATACTAAGGATCTCAAGCCAGACTACCAAGACGAAGGAGCTCTGTCCTGTTGTTTGTGGAATTTACACAGACCTACACTCTGCTCTCAGGTAAGCAGATGTCCATGCTACAAAAGCCTTACTTGCAAGCTAGTTGAAGGCAATTGTACCAAGGATCTCAAGCAAGACTGCCAAGCCGAATGAGCTCTGTCCTGTTGTCTGTGGAATTTACACAGACTAACAATCTGCTTGCAGGGCAGATTATGGGATGAACCTTGCTTGGAAAAAGGCCACAAAAGCCAATGTGAGGTTTCTGTAGTGTAGTGGTTATCACGTTCGCCTAACACGCGAAAGGTCCTAGGTTCGAAACTGAGCAGAAACAGCGGTCTGCTTTTGACAGAAAGTATAAATTGCTTGTTGTGCTAAGAGGATCTAGCTCTCTTTTACATATAAGTTTTTTAACAAGCAAGATTCTCAAGACAGGTTTCCATAGTGTAGTGGTTATCACGTTCGCCTCACACGCGAAAGGTCCCCAGTTCGAAACTGGGTGGAAACAAGTGAAGGAATTTTTACTATATATGCTGAAATGGCTCTCAGGTAAGCGGATGTCCACACTACAAAGGCCTCACTTTCAAGCTAGTTGAAGGCAACCATACTAAGGATCTCAAGCCAGACAACCATGCTGAAGGAGTTCTATCCTGTTGTCTGTGGAATCTACACAGACTGACACTCTGCTTGCAGGGCAGATTATGGGATGAACCTTGCTTGGAAAAAGGCCAATGTGAGGTTTCTGTAGTGTAGTGGTTATCACGTTCGCTTTACACGCGAAAGGTCCTCAGTTCGAAACTGGGCAGAAACAAATGGAGCCTTTTTTTAAACTAAACATGCTGAAATGGCTCTCCGGCAAGCAGATGTCCACACTACAAAGGCTTCACTTTCAGGCTAGTTGAAGGCAATCATACTAAGGATCTCAAGCCAGACTACCAAGATGAATGAGCTCTGTCCTGTTGTTTGTGGAATTTACACAGACCTACACTCTGCTCTCAGGTAAGCAGATGTCCATGCTACAAAAGCCTTACTTGCAAGCTAGTTGAAGGCAATTGTACCAAGGATCTCAAGCAAGACTGCCAAGCCGAATGAGCTCTGTCCTGTTGTCTGTGGAATTTACACAGACTAACAATCTGCTTGCAGGGCAGATTATGGGATGAACCTTGCTTGGAAAAAGGCCACAAAAGCCAATGTGAGGTTTCTGTAGTGTAGTGGTTATCACGTTCGCCTAACACGCGAAAGGTCCTCGGTTCGAAACCGAGCAGAAACAGCGGTCTGCTTTTGACAGAAAGTATAAATTGCTTGTTGTGCTAAGAGGATCTAGCTCTCTTTTACATATAAGTTTTTTAACAAGCCAGATTCTCAAGACAGGTTTCCATAGTGTAGTGGTTATCCCGTTCGCCTCACACGCGAAAGGTCCCCAGTTCGAAACTGGGTGGAAACAAGTGAAGGAATTTTTACTATATATGCTGAAATGGCTCTCAGGTAAGCGGATGTCCACACTACAAAGGCCTCACTTTCAAGCTAGTTGAAGGCAACCATACTAAGGATCTCAAGCCAGACAACCATGCTGAAGGAGTTCTATCCTGTTGTCTGTGGAATCTACACAGACTGACACTCTGCTTGCAGGGCAGATTATGGGATGAACCTTGCTTGGAAAAAGGCCAATGTGAGGTTTCTGTAGTGTAGTGGTTATCACGTTCGCTTTACACGCGAAAGGTCCTCAGTTCGAAACTGGGCAGAAACAAATGGAGCCTTTTTTTAAACTAAACATGCTGAAATGGCTCTCCGGCAAGCAGATGTCCACACTACAAAGGCTTCACTTTCAGGCTAGTTGAAGGCAATCATACTAAGGATCTCAAGCCAGACTACCAAGACGAATGAGCTCTGTCCTGTTGTTTGTGGAATTTACACAGACCTACACTCTGCTCTCAGGTAAGCAGATGTCCACGCTACAAAAGCCTTACTTGCAAGCTAGTTGAAGGCTTTTGTACCAAGGATCTCAAGCAAGACTGCCAAGCCGAATGAGCTCTGTCCTGTTGTCTGTGGAATTTACACAGACTAAAAATCTGCTTGCAGGGCAGATTATGGGATGAACCTTGCTTAGAAAAAAGGCCACAACCGTCAATGTGAGGTTTCTGTAGTGTAATGGTTATCACGTTCGCCTAACACGCGAAAGGTCCTCGGTTCGAAACCGAGCAGAAACAGCAGTCTGCTTTTGACAGAAAGTATAAATTGCTTGCTGTGCTAAGAGGATCTAGCTCTCTTTTACATATAAGTTTTTTAACATGCAAGCTTCTCATGACAGGTTTCCATAGTGTATTGGTTATCACGTTCGCCTCACAAGCGAAAGGTCCCCAGTTCGAAATTGGGTGGAAACAAGTGAAGGAATTTTTACAATATATGCTTAAATGGCTCTCAGGTAAGCAGATGTCCATGCTACAAAAGCCTTACTTGCAAGCTAGTTGAAGGCAATTGTACCAAGGATCTCAAGCAAGACTGCCAAGCCGAATGAGCTCTGTCCTGTTGTCTGTGGAATTTACACAGACTAACAATCTGCTTGCAGGGCAGATTATGGGATGAACCTTGCTTGGAAAAAGGCCACAAAAGCCAATGTGAGGTTTCTGTAGTGTAGTGGTTATCACGTTCGCCTAACACGCGAAAGGTCCTCGGTTCGAAACCGAGCAGAAACAGTGGTCTGCTTTTGACAGAAAGTATAAATTGCTTGCTGTGCTAAGAGGATCTAGCTCTCTTTTACATATAAGTTTTTTAACATGCAAGCTTCTCATGACAGGTTTCCATAGTGTAGTGGTTATCACGTTCGCCTCACACGCGGAAGGTCCCCAGTTCGAAACAGGGTGGAAACAAGTGAAGGAATTTTTACTATATATGCTGAAATGGCTCTCAGGTAAGCGGATGTCCACACTACAAAGGCCTCACTTTCAAGCTAGTTGAAGGCAACCATACTAAGGATCTCAAGCCAGACAACCATGCTGAAGGAGTTCTGTCCTGTTGTCTGTGGAATCTACACAGACTGACACTCTGCTTGCAGGGCAGATTATGGGATGAACCTTGCTTGGAAAAAGGCCAATGTGAGGTTTCTGTAGTGTAGTGGTTATCACGTTCGCTTTACACGCGAAAGCTCCTCAGTTCGAAACTGGGCAGAAACAAATGGAGCCTTTTTTTAAACTAAACATGCTGAAATGGCTCTCCGGCAAGCAGATGTCCACACTACAAAGGCTTCACTTTCAGGCTAGTTGAAGGCAATCATACTAAGGATCTCAAGCCAGACTACCAAGACGAATGAGCTCTGTCCTGTTGTTTGTGGAATTTACACAGACCTACACTCTGCTCTCAGGTAAGCAGATGTCCACGCTACAAAAGCCTTACTTGCAAGCTAGTTGAAGGCTTTTGTACCAAGGATCTCAAGCAAGACTGCCAAGCCGAATGAGCTCTGTCCTGTTGTCTGTGGAATTTACACAGACTAACAATCTGCTTGCAGGGCAGATTATGGGATGAACCTTGCTTGGAAAAAGGCCACAAAAGCCAATGTGAGGTTTCTGTAGTGTAGTGGTTATCACGTTCGCCTAACACGCGAAAGGTCCTCGGTTCGAAACCGAGCAGAAACAGCGGTCTGCTTTTGACAGAAAGTATAAATTGCTTGTTGTGATAAGAGGATCTAGCTCTCTTTTACATATAAGTTTTTTAACAAGCAAGATTCTCAAGACAGGTTTCCATAGTGTAGTGGTTATCACGTTCGCCTCACACGCGAAAGGTCCCCAGTTCGAAACTGGGTGGAAACAAGTGAAGGAATTTTTACTATATATGCTGAAATGGCTCTCAGGTAAGCGGATGTCCACACTACAAAGGCCTCACTTTCAAGCTAGTTGAAGGCAACCATACTAAGGATCTCAAGCCAGACAACCATGCTGAAGGAGTTCTATCCTGTTGTCTGTGGAATCTACACAGACTGACACTCTGCTTGCAGGGCAGATTATGGGATGAACCTTGCTTGGAAAAAGGCCAATGTGAGGTTTCTGTAGTGTAGTGGTTATCACGTTCGATTTACACGCGAAAGGTCCTCAGTTCGAAACTGGGCAGAAACAAATGGAGCCTTTTTTTAAACTAAACATGCTGAAATGGCTCTCCGGCAAGCAGATGTCCACACTACAAAGGCTTCACTTTCAGGCTAGTTGAAGGCAATCATACTAAGGATCTCAAGCCAGACTACCAAGACGAATGAGCTCTGTCCTGTTGTTTGTGGAATTTACACAGACCTACACTCTGCTCTCAGGTAAGCAGATGTCCACGCTACAAAAGCCTTACTTGCAAGCTAGTTGAAGGCTTTTGTACCAAGGATCTCAAGCAAGACTGCCAAGCCGAATGAGCTCTGTCCTGTTGTCTGTGGAATTTACACAGACTAAAAATCTGCTTGCAGGGCAGATTATGGGATGAACCTTGCTTAGAAAAAGGCCACAACCGCCAAAGTGAGGTTTCTGTAGTGTAATGGTTATCACGTTCGCCTAACACGCGAAAGGTCCTCGGTTCGAAACCGAGCAGAAACAGCAGTCTGCTTTTGACAGAAAGTATAAATTGCTTGCTGTGCTAAGAGGATCTAGCTCTCTTTTACATATAAGTTTTTTAACATGCAAGCTTCTCATGACAGGTTTCCATAGTGTATTGGTTATCACGTTCGCCTCACAAGCGAAAGGTCCCCAGTTCGAAATTGGGTGGAAACAAGTGAAGGAATTTTTACAATATATGCTTAAATGGCTCTCAGGTAAGCGGATGTCCACACTACAAAGGCCTCACTTTCAAGCTAGTTGAAGGCTACCATACTAAGGATCTCAAGCCAGACAACCATGCTGAAGGAGTTCTGTCCTGTTGTCTGTGGAATCTACACAGACTGACACTCTGCTTGCAGGGCAAATTATGGGATGAACCTTGCTTGGAAAAAGGCCACAAAAGTCAATGTGAGGTTTCTGTAGTGTAGTGGTTATCACGTTCGCCTAACACGCGAAAGGTCCTCGGTTCGAAACCGAGCAGAAACAGCGGTCTGCTTTTGACAGAAAGTATAAATTGCTTGCTGTGCTAAGAGGATCTAGCTCTCTTTTACATATAAGTTTTTTAACAAGCAAGTTTCTCAAGACAGGTTTCCATAGTGTAGAGGTTATCACGTTCGCCTCACACGCGAAAGGTCCCCAGTTCGAAACTGGGTGGAAACAAGTGAAGGAATTTTTACTATATATGCTGAAATGGCTCTCAGGTAAGCGGATGTCCACACTACAAAGGCCTCACTTTCAAGCTAGTTGAAGGCAACCATACTAAGGATCTCAAGCCAGACAACCATGCTGAAGGAGTTCTGTCCTGTTGTCTGTGGAATCTACACAGACTGACACTCTGCTTGCAGGGCAGATTATGGGATGAACCTTGCTTGGAAAAAGGCCACAAAAGCCAATGTGAGGTTTCTGTAGTGTAGTGGTTATCACGTTCGCTTTACACGCGAAAGGTCCTCGGTTCGAAACTGGGCAGGAACAAATGGAGCCTTTTTTTAAACTAAACATGCTGAAATGGCTCTCCGGCAAGCAGATGTCCACACTACAAAGGCTTCACTTTCAGGCTAGTTGAAGGCAATCATACTAAGGATCTCAAGCCAGACTACCAAGACGAATGAGCTCTGTCCTGTTGTTTGTGGAATTTACACAGACCTACACTCTGCTCTCAGGTAAGCAGATGTCCATGCTACAAAAGCCTTACTTGCAAGCTAGTTGAAGGCAATTGTACCAAGGATCTCAAGCAAGACTGCCAAGCCGAATGAGCTCTGTCCTGTTGTCTGTGGAATTTACACAGACTAACAATCTGCTTGCAGGGCAGATTATGGGATGAACCTTGCTTGGAAAAAGGCCACAAAAGCTAATGTGAGGTTTCTGTAGTGTAGTGGTTATCACGTTCGCCTAACACGCGAAAGGTCCTCGGTTCGAAACCGAGCAGAAACAGCGGTCTGCTTTTGACAGAAAGTATAAATTGCTTGCTGTGCTAAGAGGATCTAGCTCTCTTTTACATATAAGTTTTTTAACAAGCAAGACTCTCAAGACAGGTTTCCATAGTGTAGTGGTTATCACGTTCGCCTCACACGCGAAAGGTCCCCAGTTCGAAACTGGGTGGAAACAAGTGAAGGAATTTTTACTATATTTGCTGAAATGGCTCTCAGGTAAGCGGATGTCCACACTAGAAAAGGCCTCACTTTCAAGCTAGTTGAAGGCAACCATACTAAGGATCTCAAGCCAGACAACCATGCTGAAGGAGTTCTGTCCTGTTGTCTGTGGAATCTACACAGACTGACACTCTGCTTGCAGGGCAGATTATGAGATGAACCTTGCTTGGAAAAAGGCCAATGTGAGGTTTCTGTAGTGTAGTGGTTATCACGTTCGCTTTACACGCGAAAGCTCCTCAGTTCGAAACTGGGCAGAAACAAATGGAGCTTTTTTTTAAACTAAACATGCTGAAATGGCTCTCCGGCAAGCAGATGTCCACACTACAAAGGCTTCACTTTCAGGCTAGTTGAAGGCAATCATACTAAGGATCTCAAGCAGGACTACCAAGACGAATGAGCTCTGTCCTGTTGTTTGTGGAATTTACACAGACCTACACTCTGCTCTCAGGTAAGCAGATGTCCACGCTACAAAAGCCTTACTTGCAAGCTAGTTGAAGGCTTTTGTACCAAGGATCTCAAGCAAGACTGCCAAGCCGAATGAGCTCTGTCCTGTTGTCTGTGGAATTTACACAGACTAAAAATCTGCTTGCAGGGCAGATTATGGGATGAACCTTGCTTGGAAAAAGGCCACAAAAGCCAATGTGAGGTTTCTGTAGTGTAGTGGTTATCACGTTTGCCTAACACGCGAAAGGTCCTCGGTTTGAAACCGAGCAGAAACAGCAGTCTGCTTTTGACAGAAAGTATAAATTGCTTGCTGTGCTAAGAGGATCTAGCTCTCTTTTACATATAAGTTTTTTAACATGCAAGCTTCTCATGACAGGTTTCCATAGTGTAGTGGTTATCACGTTCGCCTCACAAGCGAAAGGTCCCCAGTTCGAAATTGGGTGGAAACAAGTGAACGAATTTTTACTATATATGCTTAAATGGCTCTCAGGTAAGCGGATGTCCACACTACAAAGGCCTCACTTTCAAGCTAGTTGAAGGCAACCATACTAAGGATCTCAAGCCAGACAACCATGCTGAAGGAGTTCTGTCCTGTTGTCTGTGGAATCTACACAGACTGACACTCTGCTTGCAGGGCAAATTATGGGATGAACCTTGCTTGGAAAAAGGCCACAAAAGTCAATGTGAGGTTTCTGTAGTGTAGTGGTTATCACGTTCGCTTTACACGCGAAAGGTCCTCAGTTTGAAACTGGGCACAAACAAATGGAGCCTTTTTTTAAACTAAACATGCTGAAATGGCTCTCCGGCAAGCAGATGTCCACACTACAAAGGCTTCACTTTCAGGCTAGTTGAAGGCAATCATACTAAGGATCTCAAGCCAGACTACCAAGACGAATGAGCTCTGTCCTGTTGTTTGTGGAATTTACACAGACCTACACTCTGCTCTCAGGTAAGCAGATGTCCACGCTACAATTTGCGTCAGAAGACTGTTAATCAGTATATTTTGGAGATTAATGATGAACAAGGTCAAAAACATATGGAGATTAACTCATGTTTTCGTCAGTATTATGCTGCCCTTTATACTTCAGAACCACCAGACGATAAATCTGCCATTAATAAGTTTTTTCACAACCTGGATATTCCTAAATTAGACTCAGATTTGGTATCCGATCTAGAAAAAGACATTTCGGTAGAAGAGATTATTGATACAATTAAAAGTATGCAATATGGCAAGTCGCCAGGGCCAGATGGCTATCCATCCGAGTTCTTTAACAAATTTTCAGACGTACTTGCCCCTCTGCTCCTCAATGTATTCAAAGAATCATTGTCCTCAAATTCTCTCCCTCACACGATGCGTGAAGCAACTATCTCTCTCATTTTGAAGAAAGACAAGAATCCCTCTCAGTGCAGCTCCTACCATCCGATTTCCCTCCTGAACTCTGATGTTAAGATTCTTGCGAAACTGCTAGCCCGACGTATTGAGGCGCTTGTTCCCTCCATTATTTCCACAGATCAAACTGGCTTCATAAAGAATCGTTATTCTTTTTTTAATGTTAGGAATCTTTTAAATATTATTTACAGTCCCTCCTCACCCGACATACCAGAGATTTTGATATCACTCGATGCCGAAAAGGCCTTTGATCGGGTGGAGTGGGACTACCTCTTTTACACTCTAGGTAGATTTGGATTTGGTCCTAATTTTATAGCGTGGGTTAAGATTCTCTATTCCTCCCCAATGGCAGCGGTTCACACTAACAATCATCGATCTGCCCCATTTAGTTTACAAAGAGGTACCAGGCAAGGCTGCCCGCTATCCCCTCTTCTATTTGCCATCGCAATCGAGCCACTGGCTATAGCTGTGCGGCAAGACACTTTTATTAAAGGAATTCGTAGGGGAGATGTGGAGTGCAAAATTTCGCTCTATGCGGATTATTTATTGTTGTATTTATCAGATCCTCTGTCGTGTCTCCCTAAATTAATGAACATTTTGGAAAGATTCAGTTAGATTTCTGGCTATAAAATAAATTTTCAAAAAAGCGAGTTAATGCCAATCAATGCAGCTGCTTCACTTATCTCTCCCTATTTGATTTCTTTTAAAGTTACCACCAAAAAGATTAAATATTTGGGGATCTGGGCAACACATAATTACAAGGACCTCTATAAAGCTAACCTCCTGCCCTTGATAGAAGGTCTGAAACGGGATATCAAACGCTGGGACCTGCTGCCCCTCTCTTTAAGTGGTAGAATTAATACTATTAAGATGAATGTATTGCCTAAGTTCCTATACGTGTTTCAAAATCTTCCTATCTTTTTGACCAAATACTTTTTTAACTCCATAGATAAACTTGTATCAGCATTTATTTGGAACAACAAAAATCCTCGGATTCGGAAAAGTGTATTACAAAAGCCTCGCACCTTAGGTGGCATGGCACTCCCTAATTTTATGTTTTATTACTGGGCGGCCAATATTAGAGGACTGTCTTATTGGACTAGGTATAATGATAGCTCTGACACCCCTAAATGGCTTGATTTGGAGAAAATCTCCTGCAAATCTGTCTCTTTATCCTCTTTAATATGCTCTGAACTTCCAATGCCTGAACCTGCCTCTCACTATTCCTCTAATCCTATAGTGTCACAATCCTTGAAAATTTGGAATCAATTTAGAAAATCATTTGCTCTCCGTAGCCTCTCCTTATATGCCCCATTAAGTAAAAACCTTATGTTTACCCCTTCAATATTAGATAAAGCCTTCGATATCTGGGTTAAGAGTGGGATCTGTACATTACAAGATCTTTATATTGAGAACACCTTTGCATCTTTTGATGAGCTGGTTAATCGATTTAAGATTCCCAGGTCCCATTTCTTTAGATTTTTGCAAGTACGGAATTTTTTGGTTTCACATACTGATTGTTTTCCTTCACATCCTCCTGCATCTCTATTAGACTCTATTTTTAAAGCTACACTGTGTAACTTTTTTAGTCTATTCTTAGCTAAAAACACTTAGTTCTTTCAAAAATATATGTGCTCATTAATGTATATTTACTTCTTTCAAGTAATAAAGTATTCTCGTAAGTTTATAATATGCCATTGAAAATACATAAGGTAATGGGATCTAAAGGTGGTCGCCAGAGGGACATACCCGTAAATTCAAGCTTCGCCTTTCGCGTTTTAAACGGTTTTAATACTCGATGGCACTGTACAAAATTCCCTGCCTCGCGCATGTGCGCGTCAACTTGTTCAGACTTGTCTGGTGCATGTGCAGAGAGTTTTCATCTCAGCAGCGTCCAGTAACAGAGTTATACAGAGTTTTCCTGGCTTGTTTATTCCACAAAAGTCTGTTTTTCCTTGTGTGGTATTTCTGTGCGTTAATAACTCCTTAAGTAATAATAGTTATTGTCATTGTAGATGTGTTTCAGAGTGTGTCATCGCGTAATTCAGTTGATGTCACCTCAGAAGTATTTTTGTGTCAACATACAATAGCGTAATGCTCACCTATTTGAATAATCATTCAGTTATTTTGTTATCAACAATGTTTATTCGTTTATAGAAAATATTTGCTTGTAATGTATGTTGATGGAAATATGTATCAGGTCTGATCGGCATATTAACAATTGTTATACAGAGCGCACTGCAGTGCTAACGTTAAAGCGGCGCACACACCTTTGTAACCGGACACCGCTTGCTAGCAGCAGCAGCGGCAGCTCCGCTCCTTTTAATGCAGCTGCATTTAGCGCCTATATATGGTACAATAAGCTCTGGTTAACGGTTACATTGTACAAATGTAACTGATAAGTATAGTTATACAGTTCTTAACTGTGTATGTATATTTACCATCCTTATTTGTTCTCTCACAGAAACCACATTTATGTACATATCCACGCAAACCTGTTTATGCCTTGCAATTGGATGACTGAATAAACATTACTATCATCAAAGTTCACTCTGGATTAGCTGCAATTCTTTCTAGCCGAATAATTAGGCCAGTTGAGTTCCAACCATCCCACTGCGCACAGAATATCCCACAGGCACCGTGTCGAATGTGGACAAGGTCGAACTGGAAGCCATGTTAATCTTGGACTAAATCAGCCACCGTAGGAGTTGAAACGAAATCGGAATTGAGAGGAACAGAAACTAAAATTCACTGGATGGTCATATACCTTTTCACCACTAGATGGGGGAAAATATCACACAGTGTAGCTTTAAGGTAGTAAAAGGGAAAGATCCAAAACAAGCCATTGGTAGAATTTATAATCTCCTTATTCAGCATTGCCTGACAGATTTAGATTACCTAAAAAATGAATGGGAGAAAGATTTGAACGAACGAATTTCAGAGACAATGTGGCAGAAAATTATTAAACGGATCTATTCATCATCTATTTGTCAACGTCATATGGTTGTACAATTTAAGGTGGTACATCGACTCCATTGGTCGAAGGTTAGGCTATCTAAATTCAGACCAGAATTAGATTTTATTTGTGATAGATGTAGGCAAGCTCCTGCAAGCCTTTTACACATGTTTTGGACATGCCCAAGTTTGTATAACTTTTGGAAATTGATTGTCAACGCATTTTCAGAAACAATAGGATTCCCAATAGAACCATCTCCTTTTCTTGCTTTATTTGGTGTTCCACCACAGAACATGCACCTGAGCAGCTATAATTGTAAAATATTGGCCTTTTGCACACTTCTTGCCAGAAGATTAATATTGTTTAAATGGAAAGACTCTCTTCCTCCCACTTTTTCTCATTGGATTAAGGAGATTATGCAGTATCTTAAACTAGAGAAAATAAAATAGTCTCTTCAAGGGTCTGTCCAGAGATTTTATGCAATCTGGCTACCCTTCTTGACATTCGTTGAAAAAATCAAGTAGAGAATACTGTCCCACTTTTTTTTTTTTTCATCTATATATGTATTTGTATCTATTTCATGTCTATGTATGTATATTTATGTATCCTTTTCTAATAATCTTTGCAAGTGTTTTTTTTTTCATCTATATATGTATTTTTATCTATTTCATGTCTATGTATGTATATTTATGTATCCTTTTCTAATAATCTTTACAAGTGTTTTTTTTTTTTTACTGTATATACCCAATAATTTCTGTCTGATGGGTAGAGGGATGGGTTGTGTTGGGGTTTTGTTGTACACTGTACTGTTTCAGTTCTCCTTTGTTTTTTGTGGTATATTGTAAAATCTTGAATAAACAGAGAAAATTTACTTGTTTAAAACGCTCAGTTGCGATTTATTTTATTTTTATTTCTAAATGGCTCATTCTACAAGGATACAAAAAATGACCTTTTTTGAGACACAGATTTATCATAATGAATGTGTTTTTTTATATATACCAAATAGGTGTGTTAAGATGTTATTGCATTGGAGACTAACAAAGCTGTTGATGTTCAATTGTATGTTTGATATAATAAAATTTCAATAAATGTTCAAATAAATTCAAAGTCACTTTTTTTTTTAAATGTTTGTTTTAAATTCCATCTGCATTGCCATTTTAAAATAAATATTTACAATATTTACATTAAATCAACATTAAATAAATACACTGTGTGATGGGGATTTATCACCATAAAGTGTTAAACCTGTATACTTACAAGTAATACATTTTTCAACACCTTGAGTGATTAAAATGAAACACTAACACAGTATTTGTATAATAAACACTTTCGTCAGTGTTGTTTTAACACTAGCAAAGATGGACCTGTATGTTCACCCAGAAAGCGATAATTTTAACACCCATGGTGATAAATCTCCCAACATATTTTTGATGTGTATCTAATTTCACAGATTGTTTGTTTCTGTATTGATTCTATATAAAAAATGCTGATACAATGTAAAGTATTTGCTCTGGCTCTTGTTTTAAATTATTTTGGTCCGTTATTATACTGCTTGTTGTCATCTGTTGACATTGTACAGTACAAGCAGAATGTGGCAGTTGGTCGGTGTTGTATTTGTCCCACCCCTCCTCCACTGTGATTGGACGGCTGGGTGAAAAGGGACAGTGATGAGCGCTGCATTTTGCTCAAAGTTGAACATTCTTCAACTCTTGGCGACCAGTAAAAAACGCCCTGCACTCAGAGCGACTACAACTGTAGTCTTTAGCCTCTGGCCAAAAAAATCCTCAGATGACGCTAAATGAACGCTCAGTAGAGATTTATTTGATTATTTATTTTTAAATGGGTCATTCTGCAAGGATACAAAAATTGATATTTGATATTTTTTATACCAAATAGGTGTGTTAAGATGTTATTGCATTGGAGACTAACAAAGCTGTTTTATTAAATTGTATGTGTTACATTCCATGTGTTTTCATTAACATGTTTTGGAGGGTGTTTGTTTCTCTTCCACTTTTTGTCTGTTTTGTTAATTTCTTTAGGGAATCCTCACTACGGACGAACATTACTGACGTCACTACGTCATATGTAATGATTGACGTTCGGCCAATCGGCGGACGTGCCTGCAGGATAAGAGGCCTCGTTTCCCATGGATGGCCAGTGAGCAGATCAGCGCAAACTCTCACTCATTGCTGTCTCTGTCTTAGTCATATTTGTGACTGTCAAAGTATCCTAATTGTTATGAGAAGACCTTGCTTAGTCATATTTGTGACTGTCAAAGTATCCTAATTGTTATGAGAAGCCTTTGCTTAATCTGTCCTTGTTAACTCTATCTTGGAATTTGTTCGTTGCTATGTTAGAGTTAGACTCGTCACGTTTGAGAGTGCTTGCGATAATTGTATTGCCGGCAGGTGTTTGAGATCAGAGCGTTACACGCGTATGAGACACATGGTGAAATAACTCGTCAGTGGAGGTCGGATTTCTTTGTTTCGTGTTAGTTTTTTGTCTATTTACTTCCATTTAGATAGGTATTTTTCTCTAATGTTATTTAGTTAAAAAGAGAGATCGCCCTCAGTTGTAATTTTGTTTGGTAGTTAGTGTAGTTTATTTATAGCGTCGCATACGCTGAAGATTTCGGTTTGGTTTCTACATTTTTCTTTGTTAGTTAGTATTAGAGGTTGGGTTAGTAAGCATTGGGTTTTATTTTGATTATTTCATTGATTTGGGCGACTCTCTTGTTATTCTTGATTCTTTCATGTTCTGTTACTCTTCATTATGGTGATTTTTGTGGTATTGTTTTCCTGGGAATAAATTATTTTAATGTCATTTATTCAGGTTGTTGGATGTTTTTCTACCTGCACCCCTCAACAGTCAATGTGAGGTTTCTGTAGTGTAGTGGTTATCACGTTCGCTTTACACGCGAAAGCTCCTCAGTTCAAAACTGGGCAGAAACAAATGGAGCCTTTTTTTAAACTAAACATGCTGAAATGGCTCTCCGGCAAGCAGATGTCCACACTACAAAGGCTTCACTTTCAGGCTAGTTGAAGGCAATCATACTAAGGATCTCAAGCCAGACTACCAAGACGAATGAGCTCTGTCCTGTTGTTTGTGGAATTTACACAGACCTACACTCTGCTCTCAGGTAAGCAGATGTCCACGCTACAAAAGCCTTACTTGCAAGCTAGTTGAAGGCAATTGTACCAAGGATCTCAAGCAAGACTGCCAAGCCGAATGAGCTCTGTCCTGTTGTCTGTGGAATTTACACAGACTAACAATCTGCTTGCAGGGCAGATTATGGGATGAACCTTGCTTGGAAAAAGGCCACAAAAGCCAATGTGAGCTTTCTGTAGTGTAGTGGTTATCACGTTCGCCTAACACGCGAAAGGTCCTCGGTTCGAAACCGAGCAGAAACAGCGGTCTGCTTTTGACAGAAAGTATAAATTGCTTGCTGTGCTAAGAGCATCTAGCTCTCTTTTACATATAAGTTTTTTAACATGCAAGCTTCTCATGACAGGTTTCCATAGTGTAGTGGTTATCACGTTCGCCTCACACGCGGAAGGTCCCCAGTTCGAAACAGGGTGGAAACAAGTGAAAGAATTTTTACTATATATGCTGAAATGGCTCTCAGGTAAGCGGATGTCCACACTACAAAGGCCTCACTTTCAAGCTAGTTGAAGGCAACCATACTAAGGATCTCAAGCCAGACAACCATGCTGAAGGAGTTCTGTCCTGTTGTCTGTGGAATCTACACAGACTGACACTCTGCTTGCAGGGCAGATTATGGGATGAACCTTGCTTGGAAAAAGGCCAATGTGAGGTTTCTGTAGTGTAGTGGTTATCACGTTCGCTTTAAACGCGAAAGCTCCTCAGTTCGAAACTGGGCAGAAACAAATGGAGCCTTTTTTTAAACTAAACATGCTGAAATGGCTCTCCGGCAAGCAGATGTCCACACTACAAAGGCTTCACTTTCAGGCTAGTTGAAGGCAATCATACTAAGGATCTCAAGCCAGACTACCAAGACGAATGAGCTCTGTCCTGTTGTTTGTGGAATTTACACAGACCTACACTCTGCTCTCAGGTAAGCAGATGTCCACGCTACAAAAGCCTTACTTGCAAGCTAGTTGAAGGCTTTTGTACCAAGGATCTCAAGCAAGACTGCCAAGCCGAATGAGCTCTGTCCTGTTGTCTGTGGAATTTACACAGACTAACAATCTGCTTGCAGGGCAGATTATGGGATGAACCTTGCTTGGAAAAAGGCCACAAAAGCCAATGTGAGCTTTCTGTAGTGTAGTGGTTATCACGTTCGCCTAACACGCGAAAGGTCCTCGGTTCGAAACCGAGCAGAAACAGCGATCTGCTTTTGACAGAAAGTATAAATTGCTTGCTGTGCTAAGAGGATCTAGCTCTCTTTTACATATAAGTTTTTTAACATGCAAGCTTCTCATGACAGGTTTCCATAGTGTAGTGGTTATCACATTCGCCTCACACGCGAAAGGTCCCCAGTTCGAAACTGGGTGGAAACAAGTGAAGGAATTTTTACTATATATGCTGAAATGGCTCTCAGGTAAGCGGATGTCCACACTACAAAGGCCTCACTTTCAAGCTAGTTGAAGGCAACCATACTAAGGATCTCAAGCCAGACAACCATGCTGAAGGAGTTCTGTCCTGTTGTCTGTGGAATCTACACAGACTGACACTCTGCTTGCAGGGCAGATTATGGGATGAACCTTGCTTGGAAAAAGGCCACAAAAGCCAATGTGAGGTTTCTGTAGTGTAGTGGTTATCACGTTCGCTTTACACGCGAAAGGTCCTCGGTTCGAAACTGGGCAGGAACAAATGGAGCCTTTTTTTAAACTAAACATGCTGAAATGGCTCTCCGGCAAGCAGATGTCCACACTACAAAGGCTTCACTTTCAGGCTAGTTGAAGGCAATCATACTAAGGATCTCAAGCCAGACTACCAAGACGAAGGAGCTCTGTCCTGTTGTTTGTGGAATTTACACAGACCTACACTCTGCTCTCAGGTAAGCAGATGTCCATGCTACAAAAGCCTTACTTGCAAGCTAGTTGAAGGCAATTGTACCAAGGATCTCAAGCAAGACTGCCAAGCCGAATGAGCTCTGTCCTGTTGTCTGTGGAATTTACACAGACTAACAATCTGCTTGCAGGGCAGATTATGGGATGAACCTTGCTTGGAAAAAGGCCACAAAAGCCAATGTGAGGTTTCTGTAGTGTAGTGGTTATCACGTTCGCCTAACACGCGAAAGGTCCTCGGTTCGAAACCGAGCAGAAACAGCAGTCTGCTTTTGACAGAAAGTATAAATTGCTTGTTGTGCTAAGAGGATCTAGCTCTCTTTTACATATAAGTTTTTTAACAAGCAAGATTCTCAAGACAGGTTTCCATAGTGTAGTGGTTATCACGTTCGCCTCACACGCGAAAGGTCCCCAGTTCGAAACTGGGTGGAAACAAGTGAAGGAATTTTTACTATATATGCTGAAATGGCTCTCAGGTAAGCGGATGTCCACACTACAAAGGCCTCACTTTCAAGCTAGTTAAAGGCAACCATACTAAGGATCTCAAGCCAGACAACCATGCTGAAGGAGTCCTATCCTGTTGTCTGTGGAATCTACACAGACTGACACTCTGCTTGCAGGGCAGATTATGGGATGAACCTTGCTTGGAAAAAGGCCAATGTGAGGTTTCTGTAGTGTAGTGGTTATCACGTTCGATTTACACGCGAAAGGTCCTCAGTTCGAAACTGGGCAGAAACAAATGGAGCCTTTTTTTAAACTAAACATGCTGAAATGGCTCTCCGGCAAGCAGATGTCCACACTACAAAGGCTTCACTTTCAGGCTAGTTGAAGGCAATCATACTAAGGATCTCAAGCCAGACTACCAAGACGAATGAGCTCTGTCCTGTTGTTTGTGGAATTTACACAGACCTACACTCTGCTCTCAGGTAAGCAGATGTCCACGCTACAAAAGCCTTACTTGCAAGCTAGTTGAAGGCTTTTGTACCAAGGATCTCAAGCAAGACTGCCAAGCCGAATGAGCTCTGTCCTGTTGTCTGTGGAATTTACACAGACTAAAAATCTGCTTGCAGGGCAGATTATGGGATGAACCTTGCTTAGAAAAAGGCCACAACCGCCAAAGTGAGGTTTCTGTAGTGTAATGGTTATCACGTTCGCCTAACACGCGAAAGGTCCTCGGTTCGAAACCGAGCAGAAACAGCAGTCTGCTTTTGACAGAAAGTATAAATTGCTTGCTGTGCTAAGAGGATCTAGCTCTCTTTTACATATAAGTTTTTTAACATGCAAGCTTCTCATGACAGGTTTCCATAGTGTATTGGTTATCACGTTCGCCTCACAAGCGAAAGGTCCCCAGTTCGAAATTGGGTGGAAACAAGTGAAGGAATTTTTACAATATATGCTTAAATGGCTCTCAGGTAAGCGGATGTCCACACTACAAAGGCCTCACTTTCAAGCTAGTTGAAGGCTACCATACTAAGGATCTCAAGCCAGACAACCATGCTGAAGGAGTTCTGTCCTGTTGTCTGTGGAATCTACACAGACTGACACTCTGCTTGCAGGGCAAATTATGGGATGAACCTTGCTTGGAAAAAGGCCACAAAAGTCAATGTGAGGTTTCTGTAGTGTAGTGGTTATCACGTTCGCCTAACACGCGAAAGGTCCTCGGTTCGAAACCGAGCAGAAACAGCGGTCTGCTTTTGACAGAAAGTATAAATTGCTTGCTGTGCTAAGAGGATCTAGCTCTCTTTTACATATAAGTTTTTTAACAAGCAAGTTTCTCAAGACAGGTTTCCATAGTGTAGAGGTTATCACGTTCGCCTCACACGCGAAAGGTCCCCAGTTCGAAACTGGGTGGAAACAAGTGAAGGAATTTTTACTATATATGCTGAAATGGCTCTCAGGTAAGCGGATGTCCACACTACAAAGGCCTCACTTTCAAGCTAGTTGAAGGCAACCATACTAAGGATCTCAAGCCAGACAACCATGCTGAAGGAGTTCTGTCCTGTTGTCTGTGGAATCTACACAGACTGACACTCTGCTTGCAGGGCAGATTATGGGATGAACCTTGCTTGGAAAAAGGCCACAAAAGCCAATGTGAGGTTTCTGTAGTGTAGTGGTTATCACGTTCGCTTTACACGCGAAAGGTCCTCGGTTCGAAACTGGGCAGGAACAAATGGAGCCTTTTTTTAAACTAAACATGCTGAAATGGCTCTCCGGCAAGCAGATGTCCACACTACAAAGGCTTCACTTTCAGGCTAGTTGAAGGCAATCATACTAAGGATCTCAAGCCAGACTACCAAGACGAATGAGCTCTGTCCTGTTGTTTGTGGAATTTACACAGACCTACACTCTGCTCTCAGGTAAGCAGATGTCCATGCTACAAAAGCCTTACTTGCAAGCTAGTTGAAGGCAATTGTACCAAGGATCTCAAGCAAGACTGCCAAGCCGAATGAGCTCTGTCCTGTTGTCTGTGGAATTTACACAGACTAACAATCTGCTTGCAGGGCAGATTATGGGATGAACCTTGCTTGGAAAAAGGCCACAAAAGCTAATGTGAGGTTTCTGTAGTGTAGTGGTTATCACGTTCGCCTAACACGCGAAAGGTCCTCGGTTCGAAACCGAGCAGAAACAGCGGTCTGCTTTTGACAGAAAGTATAAATTGCTTGCTGTGCTAAGAGGATCTAGCTCTCTTTTACATATAAGTTTTTTAACAAGCAAGACTCTCAAGACAGGTTTCCATAGTGTAGTGGTTATCACGTTCGCCTCACACGCGAAAGGTCCCCAGTTCGAAACTGGGTGGAAACAAGTGAAGGAATTTTTACTATATTTGCTGAAATGGCTCTCAGGTAAGCGGATGTCCACACTAGAAAAGGCCTCACTTTCAAGCTAGTTGAAGGCAACCATACTAAGGATCTCAAGCCAGACAACCATGCTGAAGGAGTTCTATCCTGTTGTCTGTGGAATCTACACAGACTGACACTCTGCTTGCAGGGCAGATTATGGGATGAACCTTGCTTGGAAAAAGGCCAATGTGAGGTTTCTGTAGTGTAGTGGTTATCACGTTCGCTTTACACGCGAAAGGTCCTCAGTTCGAAACTGGGCAGAAACAAATGGAGCCTTTTTTTAAACTAAACATGCTGAAATGGCTCTCCGGCAAGCAGATGTCCACACTACAAAGGCTTCACTTTCAGGCTAGTTGAAGGCAATCATACTAAGGATCTCAAGCCAGACTACCAAGACGAATGAGCTCTGTCCTGTTGTTTGTGGAATTTACACAGACCTACACTCTGCTCTCAGGTAAGCAGATGTCCACGCTACAAAAGCCTTACTTGCAAGCTAGTTGAAGGCTTTTGTACCAAGGATCTCAAGCAAGACTGCCAAGCCGAATGAGCTCTGTCCTGTTGTCTGTGGAATTTACACAGACTAACAATCTGCTTGCAGGGCAGATTATGGGATGAACCTTGCTTGGAAAAAGGCCACAAAAGCCAATGTGAGCTTTCTGTAGTGTAGTGGTTATCACGTTCGCCTAACACGCGAAAGGTCCTCGGTTCGAAACCGAGCAGAAACAGCGGTCTGCTTTTGACAGAAAGTATAAATTGCTTGCTGTGCTAAGAGGATCTAGCTCTCTTTTACATATAAGTTTTTTAACATGCAAGCTTCTCATGACAGGTTTCCATAGTGTAGTGGTTATCACGTTCGCCTCACACGCGGAAGGTCCCCAGTTCGAAACAGGGTGGAAACAAGTGAAAGAATTTTTACTATATATGCTGAAATGGCTCTCAGGTAAGCGGATGTCCACACTACAAAGGCCTCACTTTCAAGCTAGTTGAAGGCAACCATACTAAGGATCTCAAGCCAGACAACCATGCTGAAGGAGTTCTGTCCTGTTGTCTGTGGAATCTACACAGACTGACACTCTGCTTGCAGGGCAGATTATGGGATGAACCTTGCTTGGAAAAAGGCCAATGTGAGGTTTCTGTAGTGTAGTGGTTATCACGTTCGCTTTAAACGCGAAAGCTCCTCAGTTCGAAACTGGGCAGAAACAAATGGAGCCTTTTTTTAAACTAAACATGCTGAAATGGCTCTCCGGCAAGCAGATGTCCACACTACAAAGGCTTCACTTTCAGGCTAGTTGAAGGCAATCATACTAAGGATCTCAAGCCAGACTACCAAGACGAATGAGCTCTGTCCTGTTGTTTGTGGAATTTACACAGACCTACACTCTGCTCTCAGGTAAGCAGATGTCCACGCTACAAAAGCCTTACTTGCAAGCTAGTTGAAGGCTTTTGTACCAAGGATCTCAAGCAAGACTGCCAAGCCGAATGAGCTCTGTCCTGTTGTCTGTGGAATTTACACAGACTAACAATCTGCTTGCAGGGCAGATTATGGGATGAACCTTGCTTGGAAAAAGGCCACAAAAGCCAATGTGAGCTTTCTGTAGTGTAGTGGTTATCACGTTCGCCTAACACGCGAAAGGTCCTCGGTTCGAAACCGAGCAGAAACAGCGGTCTGCTTTTGACAGAAAGTATAAATTGCTTGCTGTGCTAAGAGGATCTAGCTCTCTTTTACATATAAGTTTTTTAACATGCAAGCTTCTCATGACAGGTTTCCATAGTGTAGTGGTTATCACATTCGCCTCACACGCGAAAGGTCCCCAGTTCGAAACTGGGTGGAAACAAGTGAAGGAATTTTTACTATATATGCTGAAATGGCTCTCAGGTAAGCGGATGTCCACACTACAAAGGCCTCACTTTCAAGCTAGTTGAAGGCAACCATACTAAGGATCTCAAGCCAGACAACCATGCTGAAGGAGTTCTGTCCTGTTGTCTGTGGAATCTACACAGACTGACACTCTGCTTGCAGGGCAGATTATGGGATGAACCTTGCTTGGAAAAAGGCCACAAAAGCCAATGTGAGGTTTCTGTAGTGTAGTGGTTATCACGTTCGCTTTACACGCGAAAGGTCCTCGGTTCGAAACTGGGCAGGAACAAATGGAGCCTTTTTTTAAACTAAACATGCTGAAATGGCTCTCCGGCAAGCAGATGTCCACACTACAAAGGCTTCACTTTCAGGCTAGTTGAAGGCAATCATACTAAGGATCTCAAGCCAGACTACCAAGACGAAGGAGCTCTGTCCTGTTGTTTGTGGAATTTACACAGACCTACACTCTGCTCTCAGGTAAGCAGATGTCCATGCTACAAAAGCCTTACTTGCAAGCTAGTTGAAGGCAATTGTACCAAGGATCTCAAGCAAGACTGCCAAGCCGAATGAGCTCTGTCCTGTTGTCTGTGGAATTTACACAGACTAACAATCTGCTTGCAGGGCAGATTATGGGATGAACCTTGCTTGGAAAAAGGCCACAAAAGCCAATGTGAGGTTTCTGTAGTGTAGTGGTTATCACGTTCGCCTAACACGCGAAAGGTCCTCGGTTCGAAACCGAGCAGAAACAGCAGTCTGCTTTTGACAGAAAGTATAAATTGCTTGTTGTGCTAAGAGGATCTAGCTCTCTTTTACATATAAGTTTTTTAACAAGCAAGATTCTCAAGACAGGTTTCCATAGTGTAGTGGTTATCACGTTCGCCTCACACGCGAAAGGTCCCCAGTTCGAAACTGGGTGGAAACAAGTGAAGGAATTTTTACTATATATGCTGAAATGGCTCTCAGGTAAGCGGATGTCCACACTACAAAGGCCTCACTTTCAAGCTAGTTAAAGGCAACCATACTAAGGATCTCAAGCCAGACAACCATGCTGAAGGAGTTCTATCCTGTTGTCTGTGGAATCTACACAGACTGACACTCTGCTTGCAGGGCAGATTATGGGATGAACCTTGCTTGGAAAAAGGCCAATGTGAGGTTTCTGTAGTGTAGTGGTTATCACGTTCGATTTACACGCGAAAGGTCCTCAGTTCGAAACTGGGCAGAAACAAATGGAGCCTTTTTTTAAACTAAACATGCTGAAATGGCTCTCCGGCAAGCAGATGTCCACACTACAAAGGCTTCACTTTCAGGCTAGTTGAAGGCAATCATACTAAGGATCTCAAGCCAGACTACCAAGACGAATGAGCTCTGTCCTGTTGTTTGTGGAATTTACACAGACCTACACTCTGCTCTCAGGTAAGCAGATGTCCACGCTACAAAAGCCTTACTTGCAAGCTAGTTGAAGGCTTTTGTACCAAGGATCTCAAGCAAGACTGCCAAGCCGAATGAGCTCTGTCCTGTTGTCTGTGGAATTTACACAGACTAAAAATCTGCTTGCAGGGCAGATTATGGGATGAACCTTGCTTAGAAAAAGGCCACAACCGCCAAAGTGAGGTTTCTGTAGTGTAATGGTTATCACGTTCGCCTAACACGCGAAAGGTCCTCGGTTCGAAACCGAGCAGAAACAGCAGTCTGCTTTTGACAGAAAGTATAAATTGCTTGCTGTGCTAAGAGGATCTAGCTCTCTTTTACATATAAGTTTTTTAACATGCAAGCTTCTCATGACAGGTTTCCATAGTGTATTGGTTATCACGTTCGCCTCACAAGCGAAAGGTCCCCAGTTCGAAATTGGGTGGAAACAAGTGAAGGAATTTTTACAATATATGCTTAAATGGCTCTCAGGTAAGCGGATGTCCACACTACAAAGGCCTCACTTTCAAGCTAGTTGAAGGCTACCATACTAAGGATCTCAAGCCAGACAACCATGCTGAAGGAGTTCTGTCCTGTTGTCTGTGGAATCTACACAGACTGACACTCTGCTTGCAGGGCAAATTATGGGATGAACCTTGCTTGGAAAAAGGCCACAAAAGTCAATGTGAGGTTTCTGTAGTGTAGTGGTTATCACGTTCGCCTAACACGCGAAAGGTCCTCGGTTCGAAACCGAGCAGAAACAGCGGTCTGCTTTTGACAGAAAGTATAAATTGCTTGCTGTGCTAAGAGGATCTAGCTCTCTTTTACATATAAGTTTTTTAACAAGCAAGTTTCTCAAGACAGGTTTCCATAGTGTAGAGGTTATCACGTTCGCCTCACACGCGAAAGGTCCCCAGTTCGAAACTGGGTGGAAACAAGTGAAGGAATTTTTACTATATATGCTGAAATGGCTCTCAGGTAAGCGGATGTCCACACTACAAAGGCCTCACTTTCAAGCTAGTTGAAGGCAACCATACTAAGGATCTCAAGCCAGACAACCATGCTGAAGGAGTTCTGTCCTGTTGTCTGTGGAATCTACACAGACTGACACTCTGCTTGCAGGGCAGATTATGGGATGAACCTTGCTTGGAAAAAGGCCACAAAAGCCAATGTGAGGTTTCTGTAGTGTAGTGGTTATCACGTTCGCTTTACACGCGAAAGGTCCTCGGTTCGAAACTGGGCAGGAACAAATGGAGCCTTTTTTTAAACTAAACATGCTGAAATGGCTCTCCGGCAAGCAGATGTCCACACTACAAAGGCTTCACTTTCAGGCTAGTTGAAGGCAATCATACTAAGGATCTCAAGCCAGACTACCAAGACGAATGAGCTCTGTCCTGTTGTTTGTGGAATTTACACAGACCTACACTCTGCTCTCAGGTAAGCAGATGTCCATGCTACAAAAGCCTTACTTGCAAGCTAGTTGAAGGCAATTGTACCAAGGATCTCAAGCAAGACTGCCAAGCCGAATGAGCTCTGTCCTGTTGTCTGTGGAATTTACACAGACTAACAATCTGCTTGCAGGGCAGATTATGGGATGAACCTTGCTTGGAAAAAGGCCACAAAAGCTAATGTGAGGTTTCTGTAGTGTAGTGGTTATCACGTTCGCCTAACACGCGAAAGGTCCTCGGTTCGAAACCGAGCAGAAACAGCGGTCTGCTTTTGACAGAAAGTATAAATTGCTTGCTGTGCTAAGAGGATCTAGCTCTCTTTTACATATAAGTTTTTTAACAAGCAAGACTCTCAAGACAGGTTTCCATAGTGTAGTGGTTATCACGTTCGCCTCACACGCGAAAGGTCCCCAGTTCGAAACTGGGTGGAAACAAGTGAAGGAATTTTTACTATATTTGCTGAAATGGCTCTCAGGTAAGCGGATGTCCACACTAGAAAAGGCCTCACTTTCAAGCTAGTTGAAGGCAACCATACTAAGGATCTCAAGCCAGACAACCATGCTGAAGGAGTTCTGTCCTGTTGTCTGTGGAATCTACACAGACTGACACTCTGCTTGCAGGGCAGATTATGAGATGAACCTTGCTTGGAAAAAGGCCAATGTGAGGTTTCTGTAGTGTAGTGGTTATCACGTTCGCTTTACACGCGAAAGCTCCTCAGTTCGAAACTGGGCAGAAACAAATGGAGCTTTTTTTTAAACTAAACATGCTGAAATGGCTCTCCGGCAAGCAGATGTCCACACTACAAAGGCTTCACTTTCAGGCTAGTTGAAGGCAATCATACTAAGGATCTCAAGCAGGACTACCAAGACGAATGAGCTCTGTCCTGTTGTTTGTGGAATTTACACAGACCTACACTCTGCTCTCAGGTAAGCAGATGTCCACGCTACAAAAGCCTTACTTGCAAGCTAGTTGAAGGCTTTTGTACCAAGGATCTCAAGCAAGACTGCCAAGCCGAATGAGCTCTGTCCTGTTGTCTGTGGAATTTACACAGACTAAAAATCTGCTTGCAGGGCAGATTATGGGATGAACCTTGCTTGGAAAAAGGCCACAAAAGCCAATGTGAGGTTTCTGTAGTGTAGTGGTTATCACGTTTGCCTAACACGCGAAAGGTCCTCGGTTCGAAACCGAGCAGAAACAGCAGTCTGCTTTTGACAGAAAGTATAAATTGCTTGCTGTGCTAAGAGGATCTAGCTCTCTTTTACATATAAGTTTTTTAACATGCAAGCTTCTCATGACAGGTTTCCATAGTGTAGTGGTTATCACGTTCGCCTCACAAGCGAAAGGTCCCCAGTTCGAAATTGGGTGGAAACAAGTGAACGAATTTTTACTATATATGCTTAAATGGCTCTCAGGTAAGCGGATGTCCACACTACAAAGGCCTCACTTTCAAGCTAGTTGAAGGCAACCATACTAAGGATCTCAAGCCAGACAACCATGCTGAAGGAGTTCTGTCCTGTTGTCTGTGGAATCTACACAGACTGACACTCTGCTTGCAGGGCAAATTATGGGATGAACCTTGCTTGGAAAAAGGCCACAAAAGTCAATGTGAGGTTTCTGTAGTGTAGTGGTTATCACGTTCGCTTTACACGCGAAAGGTCCTCAGTTTGAAACTGGGCACAAACAAATGGAGCCTTTTTTTAAACTAAACATGCTGAAATGGCTCTCCGGCAAGCAGATGTCCACACTACAAAGGCTTCACTTTCAGGCTAGTTGAAGGCAATCATACTAAGGATCTCAAGCCAGACTACCAAGACGAATGAGCTCTGTCCTGTTGTTTGTGGAATTTACACAGACCTACACTCTGCTCTCAGGTAAGCAGATGTCCACGCTACAATTTGCGTCAGAAGACTGTTAATCAGTATATTTTGGAGATTAATGATGAACAAGGTCAAAAACATATGGAGATTAACTCATGTTTTCGTCAGTATTATGCTGCCCTTTATACTTCAGAACCACCAGACGATAAATCTGCCATTAATAAGTTTTTTCACAACCTGGATATTCCTAAATTAGACTCAGATTTGGTATCCGATCTAGAAAAAGACATTTCGGTAGAAGAGATTATTGATACAATTAAAAGTATGCAATATGGCAAGTCGCCAGGGCCAGATGGCTATCCATCCGAGTTCTTTAACAAATTTTCAGACGTACTTGCCCCTCTGCTCCTCAATGTATTCAAAGAATCATTGTCCTCAAATTCTCTCCCTCACACGATGCGTGAAGCAACTATCTCTCTCATTTTGAAGAAAGACAAGAATCCCTCTCAGTGCAGCTCCTACCATCCGATTTCCCTCCTGAACTCTGATGTTAAGATTCTTGCGAAACTGCTAGCCCGACGTATTGAGGCGCTTGTTCCCTCCATTATTTCCACAGATCAAACTGGCTTCATAAAGAATCGTTATTCTTTTTTTAATGTTAGGAATCTTTTAAATATTATTTACAGTCCCTCCTCACCCGACATACCAGAGATTTTGATATCACTCGATGCCGAAAAGGCCTTTGATCGGGTGGAGTGGGACTACCTCTTTTACACTCTAGGTAGATTTGGATTTGGTCCTAATTTTATAGCGTGGGTTAAGATTCTCTATTCCTCCCCAATGGCAGCGGTTCACACTAACAATCATCGATCTGCCCCATTTAGTTTACAAAGAGGTACCAGGCAAGGCTGCCCGCTATCCCCTCTTCTATTTGCCATCGCAATCGAGCCACTGGCTATAGCTGTGCGGCAAGACACTTTTATTAAAGGAATTCGTAGGGGAGATGTGGAGTGCAAAATTTCGCTCTATGCGGATTATTTATTGTTGTATTTATCAGATCCTCTGTCGTGTCTCCCTAAATTAATGAACATTTTGGAAAGATTCAGTTAGATTTCTGGCTATAAAATAAATTTTCAAAAAAGCGAGTTAATGCCAATCAATGCAGCTGCTTCACTTATCTCTCCCTATTTGATTTCTTTTAAAGTTACCACCAAAAAGATTAAATATTTGGGGATCTGGGCAACACATAATTACAAGGACCTCTATAAAGCTAACCTCCTGCCCTTGATAGAAGGTCTGAAACGGGATATCAAACGCTGGGACCTGCTGCCCCTCTCTTTAAGTGGTAGAATTAATACTATTAAGATGAATGTATTGCCTAAGTTCCTATACGTGTTTCAAAATCTTCCTATCTTTTTGACCAAATACTTTTTTAACTCCATAGATAAACTTGTATCAGCATTTATTTGGAACAACAAAAATCCTCGGATTCGGAAAAGTGTATTACAAAAGCCTCGCACCTTAGGTGGCATGGCACTCCCTAATTTTATGTTTTATTACTGGGCGGCCAATATTAGAGGACTGTCTTATTGGACTAGGTATAATGATAGCTCTGACACCCCTAAATGGCTTGATTTGGAGAAAATCTCCTGCAAATCTGTCTCTTTATCCTCTTTAATATGCTCTGAACTTCCAATGCCTGAACCTGCCTCTCACTATTCCTCTAATCCTATAGTGTCACAATCCTTGAAAATTTGGAATCAATTTAGAAAATCATTTGCTCTCCGTAGCCTCTCCTTATATGCCCCATTAAGTAAAAACCTTATGTTTACCCCTTCAATATTAGATAAAGCCTTCGATATCTGGGTTAAGAGTGGGATCTGTACATTACAAGATCTTTATATTGAGAACACCTTTGCATCTTTTGATGAGCTGGTTAATCGATTTAAGATTCCCAGGTCCCATTTCTTTAGATTTTTGCAAGTACGGAATTTTTTGGTTTCACATACTGATTGTTTTCCTTCACATCCTCCTGCATCTCTATTAGACTCTATTTTTAAAGCTACACTGTGTAACTTTTTTAGTCTATTCTTAGCTAAAAACACTTAGTTCTTTCAAAAATATATGTGCTCATTAATGTATATTTACTTCTTTCAAGTAATAAAGTATTCTCGTAAGTTTATAATATGCCATTGAAAATACATAAGGTAATGGGATCTAAAGGTGGTCGCCAGAGGGACATACCCGTAAATTCAAGCTTCGCCTTTCGCGTTTTAAACGGTTTTAATACTCGATGGCACTGTACAAAATTCCCTGCCTCGCGCATGTGCGCGTCAACTTGTTCAGACTTGTCTGGTGCATGTGCAGAGAGTTTTCATCTCAGCAGCGTCCAGTAACAGAGTTATACAGAGTTTTCCTGGCTTGTTTATTCCACAAAAGTCTGTTTTTCCTTGTGTGGTATTTCTGTGCGTTAATAACTCCTTAAGTAATAATAGTTATTGTCATTGTAGATGTGTTTCAGAGTGTGTCATCGCGTAATTCAGTTGATGTCACCTCAGAAGTATTTTTGTGTCAACATACAATAGCGTAATGCTCACCTATTTGAATAATCATTCAGTTATTTTGTTATCAACAATGTTTATTCGTTTATAGAAAATATTTGCTTGTAATGTATGTTGATGGAAATATGTATCAGGTCTGATCGGCATATTAACAATTGTTATACAGAGCGCACTGCAGTGCTAACGTTAAAGCGGCGCACACACCTTTGTAACCGGACACCGCTTGCTAGCAGCAGCAGCGGCAGCTCCGCTCCTTTTAATGCAGCTGCATTTAGCGCCTATATATGGTACAATAAGCTCTGGTTAACGGTTACATTGTACAAATGTAACTGATAAGTATAGTTATACAGTTCTTAACTGTGTATGTATATTTACCATCCTTATTTGTTCTCTCACAGAAACCACATTTATGTACATATCCACGCAAACCTGTTTATGCCTTGCAATTGGATGACTGAATAAACATTACTATCATCAAAGTTCACTCTGGATTAGCTGCAATTCTTTCTAGCCGAATAATTAGGCCAGTTGAGTTCCAACCATCCCACTGCGCACAGAATATCCCACAGGCACCGTGTCGAATGTGGACAAGGTCGAACTGGAAGCCATGTTAATCTTGGACTAAATCAGCCACCGTAGGAGTTGAAACGAAATCGGAATTGAGAGGAACAGAAACTAAAATTCACTGGATGGTCATATACCTTTTCACCACTAGATGGGGGAAAATATCACACAGTGTAGCTTTAAGGTAGTAAAAGGGAAAGATCCAAAACAAGCCATTGGTAGAATTTATAATCTCCTTATTCAGCATTGCCTGACAGATTTAGATTACCTAAAAAATGAATGGGAGAAAGATTTGAACGAACGAATTTCAGAGACAATGTGGCAGAAAATTATTAAACGGATCTATTCATCATCTATTTGTCAACGTCATATGGTTGTACAATTTAAGGTGGTACATCGACTCCATTGGTCGAAGGTTAGGCTATCTAAATTCAGACCAGAATTAGATTTTATTTGTGATAGATGTAGGCAAGCTCCTGCAAGCCTTTTACACATGTTTTGGACATGCCCAAGTTTGTATAACTTTTGGAAATTGATTGTCAACGCATTTTCAGAAACAATAGGATTCCCAATAGAACCATCTCCTTTTCTTGCTTTATTTGGTGTTCCACCACAGAACATGCACCTGAGCAGCTATAATTGTAAAATATTGGCCTTTTGCACACTTCTTGCCAGAAGATTAATATTGTTTAAATGGAAAGACTCTCTTCCTCCCACTTTTTCTCATTGGATTAAGGAGATTATGCAGTATCTTAAACTAGAGAAAATAAAATAGTCTCTTCAAGGGTCTGTCCAGAGATTTTATGCAATCTGGCTACCCTTCTTGACATTCGTTGAAAAAATCAAGTAGAGAATACTGTCCCACTTTTTTTTTTTTTCATCTATATATGTATTTGTATCTATTTCATGTCTATGTATGTATATTTATGTATCCTTTTCTAATAATCTTTACAAGTGTTTTTTTTTTCATCTATATATGTATTTTTATCTATTTCATGTCTATGTATGTATATTTATGTATCCTTTTCTAATAATCTTTACAAGTGTTTTTTTTTTTTTACTGTATATACCCAATAATTTCTGTCTGATGGGTAGAGGGATGGGTTGTGTTGGGGTTTTGTTGTACACTGTACTGTTTCAGTTCTCCTTTGTTTTTTGTGGTATATTGTAAAATCTTGAATAAACAGAGAAAATTTACTTGTTTAAAACGCTCAGTTGCGATTTATTTTATTTTTATTTCTAAATGGCTCATTCTACAAGGATACAAAAAATGACCTTTTTTGAGACACAGATTTATCATAATGAATGTGTTTTTTTATATATACCAAATAGGTGTGTTAAGATGTTATTGCATTGGAGACTAACAAAGCTGTTGATGTTCAATTGTATGTTTGATATAACAAAATTTCAATAAATGTTCAAATAAATTCAAAGTCACTTTTTTTTTTAAATGTTTGTTTTAAATTCCATCTGCATTGCCATTTTAAAATAAATATTTACAATATTTACATTAAATCAACATTAAATAAATACACTGTGTGATGGGGATTTATCACCATAAAGTGTTAAACCTGTATACTTACAAGTAATACATTTTTCAACACCTTGAGTGATTAAAATGAAACACTAACACAGTATTTGTATAATAAACACTTTCGTCAGTGTTGTTTTAACACTAGCAAAGATGGACCTGTATGTTCACCCAGAAAGCGATAATTTTAACACCCATGGTGATAAATCTCCCAACATATTTTTGATGTGTATCTAATTTCACAGATTGTTTGTTTCTGTATTGATTCTATATAAAAAATGCTGATACAATGTAAAGTATTTGCTCTGGCTCTTGTTTTAAATTATTTTGGTCCGTTATTATACTGCTTGTTGTCATCTGTTGACATTGTACAGTACAAGCAGAATGTGGCAGTTGGTCGGTGTTGTATTTGTCCCACCCCTCCTCCACTGTGATTGGACGGCTGGGTGAAAAGGGACAGTGATGAGCGCTGCATTTTGCTCAAAGTTGAACATTCTTCAACTCTTGGCGACCAGTAAAAAACGCCCTGCACTCAGAGCGACTACAACTGTAGTCTTTAGCCTCTGGCCAAAAAAATCCTCAGATGACGCTAAATGAACGCTCAGTAGAGATTTATTTGATTATTTATTTTTAAATGGGTCATTCTGCAAGGATACAAAAATTGATATTTGATATTTTTTATACCAAATAGGTGTGTTAAGATGTTATTGCATTGGAGACTAACAAAGCTGTTTTATTAAATTGTATGTGTTACATTCCATGTGTTTTCATTAACATGTTTTGGAGGGTGTTTGTTTCTCTTCCACTTTTTGTCTGTTTTGTTAATTTCTTTAGGGAATCCTCACTACGGACGAACATTACTGACGTCACTACGTCATATGTAATGATTGACGTTCGGCCAATCGGCGGACGTGCCTGCAGGATAAGAGGCCTCGTTTCCCATGGATGGCCAGTGAGCAGATCAGCGCAAACTCTCACTCATTGCTGTCTCTGTCTTAGTCATATTTGTGACTGTCAAAGTATCCTAATTGTTATGAGAAGACCTTGCTTAGTCATATTTGTGACTGTCAAAGTATCCTAATTGTTATGAGAAGCCTTTGCTTAATCTGTCCTTGTTAACTCTATCTTGGAGTTTGTTCGTTGCTATGTTAGAGTTAGACTCGTCACGTTTGAGAGTGCTTGCGATAATTGTATTGCCGGCAGGTGTTTGAGATCAGAGCGTTACACGCGTATGAGACACATGGTGAAATAACTCGTCAGTGGAGGTCGGATTTCTTTGTTTCGTGTTAGTTTTTTGTCTATTTACTTCCATTTAGATAGGTATTTTTGCTAATGTTATTTAGTTAAAAAGAGAGATCGCCCTCAGTTGTAATTTTGTTTGGTAGTTAGTGTAGTTTATTTATAGCGTCGCATACGCTGAAGATTTCGGTTTGGTTTCTACATTTTTCTTTGTTAGTTAGTATTAGAGGTTGGGTTAGTAAGCATTGGGTTTTATTTTGATTATTTCATTGATTTGGGCGACTCTCTTGTTATTCTTGATTCTTTCATGTTCTGTTACTCTTCATTATGGTGATTTTTGTGGTATTGTTTTCCTGGGAATAAATTATTTTAATGTCATTTATTCAGGTTGTTGGATGTTTTTCTACCTGCACCCCTCAACAGTCACATCTCACATAAATGTTGCGTCATCCCTTTTAAACATCTTTTAAACACGTAACAGTATGTTTGATATAATACAACATAATAATAATAATAATAATAATAATAATAATAATACATTTTATTTGTACTGCACTTTACATTTGGAACAAATCTCAAAGTGCTACAGTTAAGATCATTTAAGACGGATAAAATACTAATAGATTGAATGGTTAAAAGTCATAAGTTCTCCTAAAAAGAAATGTTTTTAGTCCTTTTTTAAAAGTCTCAGTAGTTTGAGGTGCCCTCAGATGGTCGGGGAGGGCATTCTAAATCCGAGGAGCGGCAGAACAGAAAGCCTGATCACCCATAGTGCTGAGCTTTGTCTTGGGGAGAAGGAGGCGGTTTGAGTTTGTTGATCGAGTTGTAGTTGAAGGTGTGAGTAGTTCTTTCAGATAGGGGGGGGCATTTCCATAGATGCACTGGTGGGTTAGAAGGGAGACCTTATATTCAATCCTGGCAGTAACAGGAAGCCAGTGAAGTGAATGGAGAATGGGTGTGATGTGATCGTATTTTCGAACTCTCATCAGGATCCTAGCAGCACTATTCTGAACATACTGCAGTCTCTGCAAGCTTTTGTTAGGGATCCCGGTGAGAAGTGCGTTACAGTAATCCAGTCTGGAGGAGACAAAGGTGTGGACCAGTTTTTCAGCATCTGCTAAGGATAACGTTGGACGGAGTTTTGCAATGTTTCTGAGATGGTAGAAAGATGTTTTGCAGAGGTTTTTGATATGGGCTTCAAAGCTGAGTTGTGGATCAAATCTTACACCAAGATTGGTGACAGTTGTGGAGAGGGGAACGTCATGACCAGAGAGTGTTATACCAGTTATGGAAGAAGACTGGGTTTGATGTGGAGTGCCAACAAGAATTGCCTCAGTTTTAGAGCTGTTTAACTGGAGGAAGTTGTGCTTCATCCACATCCTTATCTCCTCCAGACAGGCGGTGAGTGTTGAAGACGGAGATGATGTTGTTGAAATGGAGTTGTGTGTTTCTGATTTCATGTACAGTTGTGTGTCATCAGCATAGCAGTGAAATGAGACTCCATAGCGGCTAATGACATGGCCGAGGGGGATGATGTAAATGAAGAAGAGAATGGGGCCAAGGACTGACCCCTGAGGAACCCCGCAGGTAACTGTGTGTTGCCGGGACCTTGCACTTCCAAGTGAAATGTACTTTGTTCTGCTAGTGAGGTACGATTTAAACCAGTTAAGAGCAGTGCCAGTGAGTCCAGTGGTTTGATGCAACCGGTTAAGGAGTATGCCATGATCCACTGTATCGAATGCAGCAGACAGATCGAGGAGAATGAGGAGGGATGGTGAACCTGCATCAGCTGTCATCCGTAGGTCATTTGTGACTCTAACCAGGGCCGTTTCCGTACTGTGTGCAGAGCGGAAGCCAGACTGAAATTTTTCGAAAAGATTGTTGTATTTGAGATGATCCTGGAGGTGGGAAGCTACAACTTTTTCCAGTACTTTGGAGAGGAATGGGAGATTGGAAATGGGCCTATAATTTGCAAGCACATCTGGGTCAAGGGTGGGTTTTTTGAGAAGTGGTCTGATTATGGCAGTTTTTAGGGCAGATGGAACATTGCCAGACTGGAGGGAGTTGTTTATTATTGTGGTAATCAGAGGACTTAGGACAGAGGTGTTTACTTTCACTAGAGCTGAAGGAAAAGGGTCGAGGGCACAGGTGGTAGGTTTCATCTTTTTAATTATCGTCTCAACCTCTTGCTGTGAGATTTCTGGAAAGCGATGTAGGGGCTCCGAAATTACAGGCTGTGAGTGCATAGTCAGGGTGGATAGTGGTGAGGATCCAGGAAAGGTAGAGTGAATTGAGTCTATTTTTGTTTTGAAAAAGTCCAGGAAATTATTACAGTGCTCTTCTGTAGTTTCTGTAAGTGAGGGGGTTTGTGGTTTGAGTAGATGGTTTATGGTGGAGAACAGCTGTTTGGAGTTTCCTGGACTATTTCTGATGACGTTTGAGTAGTAAGTTGACCGTGCCTCCATAAGTGACTTTGAATAGTCCTTTCGGTGTTCCCGTAAAGCAAGCTTGTGCACAGTGAGACCTGTGGTTTTGAATCTCCTCTCAATGGCATGCCCAGCTGTCTTCATTTTTGTAGTTCACCGGTAAACCAGGGTGCTGATCGGGTGAAAGTGACTGTTCTGGTTTTTACCGGGGCATGAAGATCCAGAATGCTTCTGAGGGTGTTATTGTAATAGTCCACTGAATCCATGGGTGGTAGACTGTTTACAGAAAGGTGAGATCGGATGCCATAGTCTCTAGGTTGATGTTTTTCAGATTTCTGAAGCAGATTTGGCGTTTGGGCTTGATGAGGCTGGATAGTGAAGACATCTTCATGGAGATGGCCTTATGATCAGAAACTCCCAGATCATACACCAGAAGATTGCTGAGAGAAACAGAGTTTGTAATGACTAGATCGAGAGTGTGACCCCTGGTATGAGTGGGGGCATCGACAAGTTGTGTCAGATTAAAACAGTCGAGTATTTGGAGAAATTCTGCTGCAAAACGGCAGGTTGAAGAGTTGACGTGAATATTCATATCTCCAAGTATGATGATATTAGCAGACATTATACAGAAAGTTGAAAGAAGATTGGACATCTCTGGGATGAATGATGGGTTTGGTTTTGGTGGCCGGTAAATAAGAAGTATCGTAGTGGAAAGAGGGTGCTTACATTTAAATGCAAGGCATTCAAACGAAGACAGCTCAGGCAGGGTTATAGGGGACAAGATCAGATCACTTCGGTGGATGACAGCCAGACCACCACCACGCCCTGTGCTGCAGGCTTTCTGTAAATAGCAGTAACCAGGGGGACAGGTCTCATTTAAAACAGAATAAACATCTGGTTGATGCCAGGTTACTGTAAGGCACATCATATCTTAACACTTTTCTAGAATATGATTATGTATGAGGCAAGATTTGTTTGTGATGGATTGTGCATTAAAAAGTTCAATCTTGATATTCGTTGCAACAGTGCATCTGCTCGACATGTTGACATCTTGCAAGCGGAAACGAATACACAGCTGGGGTGGCTGCTGCCTATTGTCCATCAGTTAAGCTTGAAACTTCAGCGACTCCACCATTCTCTCAGGTACTGTGGCCCACTTGTGGATTCCCTACAACAAGGAATCCAAACACGATTCAAGCATATGTTTGAAGATCCTGAGATCATCACAGCTGCCATCCTTCTCCCTAAATTTCGGACCTCTTGGACAAATAATAAAACCATCATAAAACAAGGTAAATTAATGCAAGCAACAAACTTGAAGAATCTGGGCTACATTTGAGCCATACCAATAATTTTTTTTGCATTTTTTAGGAATATTATGAGCCGATCTTTGGCTGTGATCTCAATATGAATATTGATGTATAGTATTAATGCAGCAGGTTGGAGTTATGCCTCAGTGTTTGAGTGCAAAACTCTCATATCATATGTGGCTTGGAAATGCGGTTAGAATTTATGTTAAAATAAGGGATTTGCATGATTTTAGACATTTAGATGTAGATGACTGCACGTAAATGTAGTTAATGACAACCCATAAAATTTGTTCCCAGAAGCCCCTCAACCAAACCTTTCTCTGTGTCTGCTCATTCTGCTTGTAGGCATGGACTACATCAGGCTGAATCTGAGGCCTTTGGACCACAATAAGGAATTGGCCACATGTTCATCTGATGATGAAGATTTTTTTTTTTTTTTTTTTTTGCTTCTTTGAAACCGACAACACATTAAGCCAGCAAAGAGTTGGGTGGATATCTGGCCTGTGTTTCAGACACCAGGGAGTCTCTGCTCACGTTCCCTGCTATTTGCAACTTCTATATCAAGACGAATACACCTCTTCCTGCATTGGTTGCCTGAGTGAGGTTTTTCAGCACTGCAGGATTGCTTTTCAGCCCCAAAAGAGCTAGGCTTGACACTCACAATTTTGAAAATTCAGCTTCTGCTTAAGTTAAATCCGAGGTTTTACAACTTTGAGTTGCATGTTGCATACTGGCATTAGGTAGTAGTCTTATAGTTTGAAAATTAAATACAAAAAGGTCTAAAGCAGGATAAAACCTTATATGTGGTTCATTCACTTCATGTTTTTAGATATTAAAAACAATAATCTCTAGTTTTCATTCTTGCTGTCACTTTTTCTTTTTTAGTACAATTTTAATGTGGTACTTTTTTACTTTTACTCAAGTATGATTCTGGCCACATAATTTTACTTTTAATTAAGTAATATTTTCACTCAGTACTTGTACTTTTTAGCAGCTCTGTGTTCCGTTTTATACAGTAAGTTTCGTTTGTGACTGGATTCCGTGATTCCATTTGTGTTTTCTGCATTGCAGACATCATATGGCTATTTGGCTATATAGTATTAGCTGTATTAAAGAGAGTTAGTTTAGTTAGTTATTTATTGTTGTGTTCTAATTTCCGTTAGTGTAAGAAGTGTATGCAGTTAATAGAGGACTGCTCTCTATACACTCTACATAGCGCTCTTCAATGACACTGCTGATAGCTGCTGTTTCAGCTAATGTTACGCACCGGTTTAGCGGTATTTGAAAAATACATATCATTACGAAATTTTGGATTCCGGTTTTCTGGATGAACCTTTTACCGCCCAGCACTAGAATAGGGTGATCATTTCTGAATGGAAAGCATACATGCACAACCCCCCCACCCCCCACCACACCCACCCCCCTCTCTCTCAGAATTGTCTCTCATCCCTCAGTGTCACATGAACAGCAAGTATCCTTTTATTTTAAATAACTAGAGGGAAACAGCCAGAATCTCCGTCAAAAGTGCAGCTTTCAAGCTATTAGTAGTACAGCATTTGTTAGCTGTGCCTTAAAGGGTTAGTTCACCCAAAAATGAAATTTCTTCCGTTAATGACTCACCCCAATGTTGTTCCACACCCGTAAGACCTCCGTTCATCCTCGGAACACAGTTTAAGATATTTTAGATTTAGTCCGAGGGCTTTCAGTCCTTTGAATGTAAGTGTATGCACACTTTGCTGTCCACGTCCAGAAAGGTAATGAAAACATCATTAAAGTAGTCCATATGTGACATCATTTGGTTAGTTAGACTCTTTTGAAGCGTCGACAATACATTTTGGTCCAAAAATAACAAAAACTAAGACTTTATTAAGCATTGTCTTCTCTTCCGGTTTTGTTTGAATCCGCGTTCACAACGCCACAGTGACGCTGCTGACGTAAGACGCTGTGACGTGTTATCTGGTGTAGACGTGGAGAGCAAAGTGTGCATACACTTACATTCAAAGGACTGAAAGCCTATCTAAAATATCTTAAACTGTGTTCCGAGGATGAACGGAGGTCTTACGGGTGTGGAACAACATTGGGGTGAGTCATTAATGGAAGAAATTTCATTTTTGGGTGAACTAACCCTTTAAATGTTTTTTGTGCAGATTTAAATAAATAAACGCACATACATTTAGTGTTAATTGGATTTTCTACTGATTGAGAGAGGAAATACTGCAGTAGATTGACTTAGAATGCCCTATTTTGAGTGAATATTGTAGACAAATTCAACACTAGAATTAATACAGGTTTGCAAAGCCCCACAAAATGATGCAACAACCAATAAAACACAGACCTGCTACACACTCATTACAGACGCATAAATATTAAAATACAACCAAGGAGAGAAAAAAAAAACAGAGTTGAGGGCACCTTAAGCATTTTAAAAGTCTAACCCTATATAACAACAAACTGCCAAAACGAGGGAGAAATGCGGAAGAACATTTAAAAGGTATATTTTCAATACATTTAAGAGCACTACAGTCTCTGAACAAAATACACGCGCCAGTTTTGGACACACGTCAGTGTTAACACAGAAAGAATAAAGACATTGTTACTTTTGCCCATTCATTTTGCCCATTGTCAGTCTACATCATTGTCTTCTGTGTATCAGAATAATCCCTTGTGTCATCGCGTTCCTGATCAGACGTACGGCTGTATCAGTGTACTTGTTTGCACATATATTTCATTTGAAGAAGACGTGATGAAATATGTATGCATACACTGTGCTCGATCATGTTTAGAGCACTAGAGTATATAAAATATGTCCGCGTTCGCTCCGGTCTGTATCTGATCTATATGATCCATGTGGTGAGCTTTGTTAAACTCATCGTGGCGCTCTGCACAGAAACCGCTTTCTTCGCATGTTGTTTGAATTCTCCGCTTTAATGCGATCTCAGCTGTGTTCTCACTACATGTAGTTGCAGTGAAAAAGTTAGTTCATATTGTAACCACTAAATGGCAGCATTAAAACAGGTAGGCTATAGACATTTTCCATAAGCAGTTTCATATTTTCACTGTGGTGTGTCCATATTATGAGAGGACCCCTGTTTAAAATATATAAAATAAATAAATAAATAAGCAGTTTTCTTGTTTTTTTTTTTTAAATGCTTTATTACTATGGAATTGATAAGTATTATTGAATACAGTTTTAAACCCCATTGATTAAGGAGTACAAAAACAAGTTTTGGGGAAACAAATATGTTCTGTTGACATTGAAATTGAAAAACATCTGCTTCATTTTTAGCAAAGGGAACAACTTTCTAACACATGCAGTCAATTCAATTACAATGCATTCTTCAAAATAAAACGCACCAACTCAATGCAAGAATCCCATTAAAAATAGAATATTCTCAAATATAAACTCATCAAAAAGTCAGTAAATTCCACTTAAACATTAATTTCTCACAGACAACATACCTGTTGTACTTGGCCATACTTGTATGATAAAGTAATTACACATAAAATTTTTCTGAAAACACTCAAAAGATACTTTAAAGTCATCATTGTGTTAAATGAAAAGAGCGTCAAATAACAATAAGTAGCTAAAAATAAATGTCTGTTAAAATAAGGATTTCCATTTAAAATTGAAGCCACCTCTGAAGAATATCAAACTATTTTCTTGAAAGTGATGGATCTGAACATGAATTTTGCTTATTTAGATTACTTTGGCCAATGCTTTTCCTCATGAGTCTGTAGATTAGATAATTGGGAGAAACTCTTCTCACATGAAGAGCACTGGTGCCGCTTCTCTCCAGTATGAACTCTCTCGTGATCTTTTAGGCTTCCTGACTGAGAGAAACTCTTTCCACAGTGTGAGCACTTGTATGGTTTCTCTCCAGTATGAACTCTCTTGTGATCTTTCAGGATTCCTGACCGAGAGAAACTCTTTTCACACTGTGAGCACTTGTACGGTTTCTCTCCTGTATGAATTCTCTCATGCTCTTTTAAAGACGCAAGACATGTAAAACTATTTCCACATAAAGAACAAACATGAGGCTTCACAGCAGCATAAATTATAAGGTGTCTTCTTAAGCTTGATTGGTCAACAAATGTTTTATCACAATGATCACATCTGAATGATCTCACTCCAGAGTGACGGCGTAGATGATTGGTGAGAGAGCTTTTTGACCTGAAACTCTTTCCACACTGAGTGCATGTGAACGGTTTTTCTCCAGTGTGAATTCTCATGTGCACATTTAGGTGTCCTTTATGAACGAAACTCTTTCCACACTGAGTGCACGTGAACGGTTTTTCTCCAGTGTGAATTATCATGTGTTCATTTAGATGTCCTTTCTGAATGAAACTCTTACCACACTGAGTGCATGTGAATGTTTTTTCTCCAGTGTGAATTCTCATGTGCTCATTGAAGTGTCCTTTCTGAGTGAAACTCTTTCCACACTGAGTGCATGTGAATGTTTTTTCTCCAGTGTGAATTCTCATGTGCTCATTGAAGTGTCCTTTCTGAATGAAACTCTTACCACACTGAGTGCATGTGAATGTTTTTTCTCCAGTGTGAATTCTCATGTGCTCATTGAAGTGTCCTTTCTGAGTGAAACTCTTTCCACATTGAGTGCATGTATGAGGCCTCTCTCCAGTGTGAATTCTAATATGTCTGGTAAGTTCTTGTTTACCGTTGTAGCTCCTTCCACACTCAGAGCAGGTGAAAGATCCTTTGACTGCAGTTTTTCGAGCTTGTTTGTGTGTGAAATTCTTTTCAGTCTTTAAAACGACTGTTTACATCTTCATTTGAGAAATGATGAGTTTTTTGCTGTTTGTCCTCATTCCCTTCCACAGAGTCTAAAATAAACATTAAATTCCCATAATTCAATAAATGAAGGATACATGCGAAATACAAAGAAAAATGGTTCAATCTCAATTTAGCACAAATTCAGTTCACTACTGAGTCTAATAAACTGAACAAAAATGAGGCATCCCTTTTTCAGGATACTGTATTTTAAAGATAATTTTGTAAAATCCAAATAAGTTTTACAGATCTTTATTGGACAGTGTTTAAATAATATTTTTCATGCTTGTTCAAAGAAACCATAAACATTTTTTGCACATGCACCTGTAGAACAGTCCCTAAAGGGATAGTTTACGTTTACCCAAAAATGAAAATTCTGTAATCATTTACCATCAGGCACGTGCAGAGGGGGGGGGCTTTGGGTGCTCGAGCCCCTGCCCTTTTTCAAAATGAATCAAAAGTGCCCCTCTCAGACAAATATCAAGGATAATATTGTGGTCAATAAAACTAAATAAATGTGATTATTATAACATGACAATGCATACAATAGTAACAAACGGCTCAAAAGTCGGACAATTTCTGTTGAGGCGTTGCTATAACGCGTTGCTATGGGTCGCGTGCGTTTTGATTGACAGCTGATTTTCCTCTGTTCGGAAGCGGCTCTCGAGCCAAATATGGTCCTTTCAGAGAGTGTGTGGCCTCACGGGAAAAAAGTAAACCAATATTTTTTTTTTCATCCATAATCAGAGCTAATATGTTGATTTAATTACAAAGCTATATATTGGCTATATATTTTAAAGTATTACACAATTCACCAATGCCCGTTTGTCATGTATAGGCTTTACACCAACCAATCGTGATCTGGCAAAGCAAGTTCAAATTCCATTGGGCGATGTGAAACGGTAATTTTCTGTTCTTATTCATAAATCGGTTGAAAATGACATGGACAGACAAACTAACGTTTGTGGAACGATTTCCTGCGGTTTGTCTCATTTTATAAATTGCATCACTGACAAAATGGATTTTAACAGACAACAAACAAATCCCTGCACAAAACCACAGCAGCAAACGTCGCATTAATGGTAAGTTGTGTTAAATTCACTTGTGTTTATGTAGCTTATTTTGATACATAATTTACTATTTCATGAAACTATCAAAGTTAACAAAACCCAAGTGCCAGCGGCTCCTACAGGCCTGTGTGAGAAGTGTGGCGCAATGGTTTCATGAAAGGACTTTATTATATTACCATTTTTTAATATTATGCAGCATTATGAAATAAGTCTCTTATGTTCATCAAGCCTGCATTTATTTCATAAAAAACAGCAATATTGTGAAATATATTAAAATAATGTTTTTCTATTTTAAAATAATTTAAAATATAATTTATTCCTGTGATCACAGCTGTATTTCCAGCATCATTACTCCACTCTTCAGTGTCACATGATCATTCAGAAATCATTCTAATATGAGGATTTAATGTCAATGATGGAAACTGTGAGACTATTTTAAAGATTATTTGATTAATAAAAAGTTAAAAAGAACAATGTAATATTTCACAATATTAGGCGACTGTTTTTTCTGTATTTTTGATTAAATAAATGCAGGCTTGATGAGCGTAAGGATATATAAACATATACATATATAAACAGATTATATATATATGTGTATATGTGTGTATATATATATATATATATGTGTGTGTGTGTGTGTGTGTGTGTGTGTGTATATATATATATATATATATATTTACATATTGCCCCTTTTTTACATTTGAGCCCCTGCCCCTGACGAACTCTCTGCACGGCCCTGTTTACCATAGTAGGAAAATAAACACTATGGTAGTCAATGGGGACAGAGCTTGGTTACATACATTCTTCCAAATATATTCCTTTGTGTTCAGCAGAACAAATACATGTATACAGGTTTGGAACAACTCAATGGTGAGTAAATGATGACAGAATTTTCATTTGTGGCTGAACTATCCCTTTAAGACAAAATCCACCGGTTTGACAGACAATGCTTAAGCATAGTCTCAGACTAAAATACATGTTTGAGCTGTTTTAACTGAAAGTAACTTGCACTAGTTAAGTTGAACTGTAAGACATTTCGCTGCCACTGCCATTGTCTCAAGATGCAGACCAGTAATGATTTAAGGCACATTTATAAAAGCTACTTGAAATTTGTTCAGTTTATGTCTCAGTTGTTGAATCTTTGTATGTTCATTATGTTCAAGACATTTGCTGAAAAAAAAACTGATGAAAGTAGGACGCTTATTGTTTGCTGTATTGTTATATATTGTAGTTGTGTTGTTATAAACAAACCTGTTTGTTCCTCTGTATCTTCATCTTTTATTCGGCAGGGTTCTTCCTCAAACTCCATCTTTACAAAAGTGTCAGTAGTTTCTCCTGGAGTAATTCCTCCTGCTGCTTTTTCTTCTGTGGGAAGATGCCCATATGGAAATGTAATATATGTGCTAATAATGTATTGCCTTATTATATAAAACATATATGATATCACTACTCGGATATAGGGACATGTCCCTATATCCGAATAGTGATGTCATAAATGTTTTATCCTCACGATATATGAAGATATAGGTTTATACCATGTATGAAATATCCATAGAAGAATTATTATATATACACATACATTATAATTATTTATAGGATGACTACATATATGGCATTAACATACAGTACCATATAAAAAAAGAATATATGTTATATATATATATATATGTCTTTAATGAGCCGAAGAGAGCGCACGTCACGCCTCTCTTCATCAGTCTGCACTGGCTGCCAATAGCTGCTCAAATTCAAGGCACTGGTGCTCGCCTTCAAAGCAACCACTGGCTCTGCACCAATATACCTAAACTCGCTCGTTCAGACTTACACACCCTCCAGGAACTTACGTTCTGCCAGTGAACGACGCCTTGTGGTGCCATACCAGAGAGGCATGAAATCTCTCTCACGGACCTTTTCCTGGACCGTTCCCACCTGGTGGAATGACCTGCCTATCTCAATTCGTGCGGCCGAGTCTGTAGCCATTTTCAAAAAACACCTAAAGACACATCTCTTCCAGCAGCACCTGACCAATCAAGAATAGCACTTATCATTCTATTCATTTTCTGTTTGCCTAATTTATTAAAAAAAAAAAAAAAAAAAAAAAACAGTCCTGTGTGTTCTGAGCTAGATTAACTGAGTCTTGCTACAGCACTTGCATACTGTTGCCCTTGACTGTTCTAGTTGCTTCTTTTGCTCTCATTTGTAAGTCGCTTTGGATAAAAGCGTCTGCTAAATGACTAAATGTAAATGTAAAATATGTCTACTTTATATATGCAAGTTTATTTAAACAACATTTATGCAAACATTCAGTATGCTTATATAGGATTTTATATGGATTTATATAGTTGTATACTACATATACTAATTTTACTACAGGAATTGTATATATGAATATATTACAGATATTTATATAATGAATTTCTATATGGTACTGTGCAGTATGTTAAGATCATATTGTCACGGCGTGAAGGGAGGACACAAACGCAGAGGATGCGTATAACAGTTTATTAGGACAAACAGAAAGTCAAATAAACATCCGACGTGTGCAAGGATTCACACGTAACAAAATAAACTGTAGAACAGATTCCAGAGCCGTCCGTACAGCGAACTGCGGACACAGGCTGTGGAAAACACCCCCGGTGCCAGCCCAAACGGGACGCAGAAAAAGAACGAGGAAGGCGGGCACACGGCCAGCCGAAAACCTCCTGTCTAGGCGTCCTGAGCACAACAGCGGGAAACAGGTAAGACACGAGACACAGATACCACCATACAGGACAACAACAAATCTACTGACAACCAGGGAACGACACAGCTGGGAATATAAGGGAGGAAGGGAATAAGCGACAGGTGAGGGAAAACAGCTCGTGATCAGAACACACCTGCGCTGAATCTCAGCGCTGATTGCCCTGGCCACGAGCTGCCGAAATTGACAGGACAAACACAGACAACAGGAAGGCCGATGACACACCCTGAAACCGTGACACATATATGCAAACGATATATATATTTATATTTGTAAAAAGTTTATTTAAACATAGGCAAACATGTTGTATGCTCATAGAATTATCTTATTAATTTTGGGCAGTCTACACTGTCAAATTATTTTAAATTTTGTTTGAAATTGGATCACGAGTAACTGCAAAATATGGTTGACAGCAAATGTTCACATTATGAACATGTATTTTACATATACATTTTGTCAGGGTTCTGTTACTTGAATAAGGTTTTATTCTTGGTTTGGAATAACCCCCAAGCCCGTAATGTATGTGCATTAAAGGGGTGGTAAATCACATTCTTTTGAAGGCTTGATTGTGTTTGTGGGGTGCACTGTAACATGTGTTCATGCTTCGTTTAAAAAAAAAATATATATTTTTTTCATATATTTGACCTTTATTCTACACAGCTCTGTCCCTCCTTGTAAAACGGTCTGATGCTTTCCGGGTTGTATGAAGCCAGTCCCTCAAAAATACGCAATGGGCTCAGATTGGTTAGCTGGCCCAGTGTGTTGTGATTCGCTAACCGCAGTGCACGTTTATCGGAAACGTCACGGCCCTTACCTGGAGGCTGTGCTTTGGTCAGTATTAGAAATGATGGCGTCAATAAAACCACACCAATCTGAGCCCGAATCAGACCCAGAACATTTGAGTGAAGATGATCGAGCAGAACCTGTTCTTTCCTCAAGAGTAAAGACTGTGGATCTATAGTGATCGCTACTGAATGGCACTTTTACTATTTTTAGAACGATTATAGCCAAATATCTGTCGCAAGAACTAACCCAAAATGAACACTAAACACTGGCTTTACTAGTAAGTTAGCCAAATCACACACAGAACCATGTTTAGCATCCCTGTAGATAAACAATACATAAAAGCTCTAATCAAAGAATCATTTACACTAATGCCAAGTTCGCTGTTGAGATTTTAACGTTAGTGTTTGTAACGTTAGGTGTTCGTCGGATAACGTTAAGTATGAATGAGCATTTAACAGACTGGTTTGCAGAATAGCGTTGTCATCTGTTTACTTCCTTGCTACAACCTATTACAGGAAAACACATCGATGAAATATAAATCAGACTTACAGGTTGTGGCCCGTAAACAGCTTCTGTTTGTAAATCCAGCTTTCAGGACAAGCCGTGGTGCATATCCTGTATTGAACTTGCGAAGATGGTGGAAGTTTTCCTCCGTGAAATGTGCAGCGCGCGCGTCGTGCATCCACGCACTTGCAGTGTTTGTCTTACGCAGCTGACGTTGTTCAAATCCGGCATTGAACTCGCGAAGATGGTGGAAGTTTTCCTCCGTGAGATATGCTGCGGGAGCCCTGCGGGCGCCTGTTTCCCTCCGTCTCAAATACACGTGCATATAACATGTTGTATGTTAAACGCTCTGCAACGCACCCCCGTCCCACAAGGAAGGCTGAACAAAGATGTTGTTTATGCTCAAGCAGCAACATTACATGCTAGCTAAAGTTAGAATAGTGAAATCGTGGTTTACCACCCCTTTAATGTTTTTACTCTATATGAGCATATTAGGATATTTCATATATGAGACATACATGTCAAAATATGTATTATACACACATAAACACCTGTAATGTATGGGATAAATGTATATGTCAAAAAATGGAATTGTTACAATTTCTAATAGGTTTCATATATGTTTTTACTTTATATGAGCATATATTGCTATTTCATATATGCACATATATTACATTTCCATATGGGTGGGAATATTCCCCAGCATTTAAACTCTCATGAATGGGTGTGGGAGCGGCTTCACTGACTGAAGGTGTGAATTGGTCGCAGTTGCTCATTTATCAGATGCTCGTCTCACGCATAATCACTCTCAATTATCCAGCTTTAAGTGTTTTGATCAAATAGTCATTTGGAAAATTTTGCATAATAACCCTTATGAAAAAAGAAGAGTGCTATTAGTATACTTATTTTAAACTAAAAAAAATAATAACATTTACTGCAGTCTACTTTTTATGTACCTCTCAGAAATATACTTAAAATAGCACTCAAGTATACTTATACTGACAGAAAGGTCTAAGTATATTTGGGCTATACTATACATGTACTCAATCTTTTGATTGATATACATTTGCAATCAAAATTATTCAACCCCCACCCCCCGTCCTGAGACTGCACTAATTTACAAATGTAGGTTTATCTAAAGATACAGAGTTTATGTATCAATTTTAGTGGCATATTAAAAGTGATAATGTCAATATATAAATGTAATGCTTTTGAGTTGTAGGATTTTTAGGTAATACAGCTGTGTCATAATTATTCAACCTCTATTCAACGCTGCTGTTTTTAAGTCACTTATTTGTATGGGATGGTACAAAATTGTGTTAAAACACAGTCAAGGCTTTGGAAACTCTAGCAAAACTGAATTATCTTGTGCTGTTACACACACATACATTTAGCCTGTGCATGTGCTAAAGTTGAGTAGCAAATATGGCCAAATCATAAGAGCTCTCACAAAAGCTATGGAGAACAAATAGTTTTCTTACATTAGAAAGTCTATGGCTACAAGAAGATTTCCAAAACACTAAAAGTTCATAGAGACACAGCTAGAGGCAGCCTTATTCGTAAGTTTAAAATTTGTTGTACCAGAAAACCATTGAGGGTTTTGAAGTCGTGGGGAATAAAATCAAACCCTTAATATACTGCCAAAGACTTGCAAGATGAAAGGACAAAAAACATTTCAATGCAGAATATAAGAACACTTAGTTTATAAGTGTTTTTATTCAGTAAAAGGAACTGAATATTAAGAGTAATTTTTTCACATTGGACACTAGTCGAGCTCAATGCATGTATAAATTATGTTTCCATCTTCATTTGTGACATGCTGTTTGTCTTCATTAATTTCCACTGGGTCTAAAAATCAACATAGCATTCCCATGCTTCAACTGCAGACTGACAAAATAGAAAGAAAATAAATTCAGAAAGCCCCAAATAAGTAAAATCCAGTTTACTATTAAATCTACTAGTATCTAGTTTTAGATGTATTGTTGTCAGTTTTCATCTTCTTCATCAGTCATTAAACAGAATGAAGGAAAACACAAACCTGTTTGTTCCTCTTTATCTTCTTTTATTCTGTGGGATTCTTCCTCAAACTCCATCTTTACAATAGTGTCAGTAGTTTCTCCTGGAGTAATTCCTCCTGCTTCTTCTTGTTCTGTGGGAAGATGGGAATATTCCCCAGCATTTAAACTCTCGTGAACGGCTGTGGGAGCGGCTTCACTGACTGAAGGTGTGAAATGTGGTCGTTGTTGCTCATTTAGTAGATGATCATCGCAATTACATAAAGTCTCAATCATTCAGGTGCAAATGTTTTGCTCAAAAAGTCATTTAGAAATAATTTAATTTGAGTTTTCACTGTAAGGCTGGAATATGAAAGGCTGAACCAGCAGCCATATCACCCTGTAGGCCAAGACTGGTTTCCCACTATAGCTAAGCCTGGTCAGTACCTGGATGGGAGACCAACTGGGAAAACCAGGTTGCTGCTGGTAGAGGTGTCAGTGAGGCCAGCAGGGGGTGCTCACCTTGTGGTCTGTGTGGGTCCTAACACCCCAGTATAGTGATGGGGACACAATACTGTAACAAGCACCGTCCTTCGGATGACACGTTAAACCGAGGTCTTAAAAAAAATCCCAGGATGTCCTTTGATAAAACCCCAGCATCCTGGCCAAATTTGCCCATCTAATCATCCCCATACACTGATTGGCTTCATCACTCTCTGTCTCATCTCCACCAATTAGCTGGTGTGTGGTGTGGGTTCTGGCGCAATATGGCTGTCGTCGCATCATCCAGGTGGATGCTGCACATTGGTGGTGGTTGAAGAGATTCCCTCTTCCATATGTAAAGCGCTTTGAGTGCCTAGAAAAGCGCTATATAAATGTAACAAATTATATTAAAAAATATTTTTAATATTACGCTGCTATTTTTAACCAGTTATCAGAACAAAAAGCAGTTGAAGTATGGCATGCATTATTAATCTGTCTCCATTAAAGCTGTTGTTATTTTTAACCTCTTATTCTTTAAAGGTAAAAGTCTTTCTTGGAATTGATAGGTAAAGGTAGGATTTAACCTAAACTCATATTTATTTTAATCAGGGACAATACAAATAAATAATATATATAAATGTGACCGGGGCCCGATCAACTTACACTAATAAAGCCCATATTAGTGAACTCCCCAATTTCGAGCCTCCCCAAAAACAAGCTTTCAACTAAATGAAAAGGGACAAGCAGAGACGTAAATACCACAAACCACAAGTTTATTTTTGTCAAATAATAACTAAAACATTGAGCTCAACATCAAAAATGCTAAAACACTTCACGTATAAAAATTACCCAGTAGGCATGAGCCCAAGCCAAGGGTCTTTGGCATTTATGGCCAAAACACGCATGTGGATAATGCAGGTCCTTAACTCACAGTACATACATCGGTCCAATGGACTTCGTTTAGTAGGACCACATGGATCGGTCACCCATATGCTGGCCAAACAAAAATGGTAACAAAGATGAAAACAAAATAACAATCAATGAAAGCAACAAAACAATCACAAAACAAGGGAATACAAAATAAAGGTGGTTCCTTTCCTTGATGTTATGTCTGTTGTACAACACAGACCACCCAAATTATGAACCAAAGTATGTAAAAAAGAATCAAACCAACCAAACAAACCCAAAAATACAATAATTATTTTAAACCACTCCACACAATACACCAATCAAAAGGAAAAAAGAGAAAACAAAACACCCAAACAAACCACAAATTCCTTGCTCCTTAATTGAGTATCAATGTAAAACCAGACAAGGAAATTGTATACAACCAACCCAAATAACAAAATAGAAACAAAACATGAAACAATAACTTAACAAAACCTAATCAGGATATTACAATAAACAAAGAAAATAAAACTTAAATCGAACTCAAATGCACACACACACACACACACACACACACACACACACACACACACACACACACACTTAAACAACGTACACCAACAAATGAACGACTGCAAATTCACAATGAAATTGCATCAATAAGCACTAGGTGGCGCCAGAACCAAAAGTCTTGCTTTCACAGCGCATCCGAGGTAACGATGCCCAGGCACTAACGCACTGAAGATATTCAATGATATCGCGTGCAAGGCACAACATCCAGCGTCCCAGCGATGGAACCGCTATTTAAGGTACAGCAAAGCAGCAGCTGGTAACTTCTGCAAAACAACAAATACACATTTTCGTTTGCACTCTTCTCCCTCCCCACTCCTCTTCTGTCAAACATTTTATCACACAATATGGTAGGGCAAAAATAAATTAAATTACCTTGTGTACCTAACACTTACATACTCACTAACAATGCCTGGACGTACCCGACTAATCTAAAATTAGACAAACAACCACATTAATCAAGAGTGAATTAAATTAAAGTCCCACAAACACCCACATTACAAATTTATAATTCCCTCTCATCCATGAGCCCAGAAGTTAACAAAACATACCTTTCCAGAGGAGTGAAGGAGATACAAGACCTACACGAACAGGTCACATCAGTGCAATGCCATGACACAAACAGGTCACATCAGTGAACTGCCATGAGAAGACTAATCACACCTGTGTCTATATAGGTGCGTGATTGCCTGACGTAACAACCAGCCGCGCAATCCACACACCGTTCTTAAAGGGGCCATCCTACTACTAGCGCAAACCCCACTCTTAAAAGGGCAATCCCACTACAATCTACCCCTGGATTTTCAATCATTGTCCCAATGATTCAAACTTCTACAGCCAAGGGCGAAAATGACCATCCACCCCGTGTTCCGAGAGAGAGTTCTCGGCCTGAATAGATATACTAGCGGATACATTACCAATAAGGGTCTTGGGCAAATGATAACGATTTGAATGTTTCCCTGCAGTTGTCCTAGTTGATCTGCGCAAGTCCTCTGCCCCTACAACAGAGGGCTCTTTGGCCTCCAAATCTGAAACCGAGGCCAAGGGAAGAGTACAACTAGAGGTCACATTCGGGACAATTTCCACAACAGCATCATCCATAAGGGTAGGCGGTAAAGGCTCAGTAACCACCATCACAGGGTCCCCATCGCACAAATGTTCCCCAAAATCTTGTCCCTGTAGCCCCAGATCCATATGATAAGCCTGTTGTACTGGTTCAGGAGCCAGCTTCAACAGAGACCGATGTACCTGTTTAACCCGAGATGGCTCATCCAATGGTGATATACTATACACCTGCCCACCTTCCCGGGGAGCTCGCACTATTTTATACAGGACAGTAGACCAATGATTCTGAATCTTATTCCGGCCTCGAACTCCATAATCACGCAAATGTACTAACTGGCCCTCAATTAAGGGTTGACCCCTTACCGTCTGATCATACAAGGTCTTCCTATGTTCTGCAGCTGCTTCAAGACGGGCTTTTACCCTTCCATAGGTTACTCTTAGCCCATTCTGATGCCTAGCCACCCAATCTTCCACACTACCCCTAACCGGATCTTCAACCCCTGCCAGAAGAAAATCTACAGGCAACCGGGGAGTCTGTCCAAACATTAGAAAATGGGGAGACTCACCCGTAGTATGGTGGCAAGTGGTGTTATACGAAAAAACCACGTGTGCCAAGTGTAGAGTCCAGGAACGTTTCTGTTCAGGAGGAAGGGAACGGAGAAGATCGTGCAGCGTACGATTGAAGCGTTCACACTGTCCGTTGCCCTGAGGGTGGTATGGGGTCGTGTGGGTCTTCTGAATCCCATAAAGTTGACACAATTGGGCAATCACTGCACTCTCAAAGTTCCGACCCTGATCAGAATGAAGCCTGGCCGGCACACCCAACTTATAGAACCATTCCTGAACCAGAACATTGGCTACGGTGGTTGCCCTCTGGTCCCTAGTTGGAACTGCCAAAGTGTATTTGGAAAATACATCTGTCATAATTAGGACGTGTTCCCGTCCATCACTAGATGGTTCTAAGGAGGTGAAATCAACAGCCAATATTTGGTTAGGCTTAGATGCCATCAGGTGGCCCATGGGAGCACGCGCCACTGGATAACTGGACTTTGAGATAGTACACTGCCTGCAGTTCTGACAATGCTCTTGAACGTAGGCACTCATGCTTGGCCAATAGCATCTTCTACGAATTAACTCATAGGTTCGTTCTCGGCCTTGATGGCCATGCCCATCGTGTAACTGCCTAAAAACCTCATTCCACAAAACCTCTGGTAATACCAGTTGATCTACGTCCTCCCCACCATCAGGAAGTTGGAGGTGGCGGTACAGCAGTCCCTCCTTAACGAACAATCTGCCCCATTGTCGCAAAAGCTCCAGCCCCGACTTAGACATTGACTGTCGCTCCACCTTAGATGGGTACCTATTTCTGGAAAAAAATGCAAGAAATACCCCCAAGGTAGGATCCTCCAATTGCATCTGCTTGAGCTCTTCCTTAGAACGGGATGGAAAGGCGGTAATAGCATGCTGCTCTGCCCCTACCAACCCACTTTCCACCCCCTGGCGGATATCAACTGTGCGGAGTGTCTTAGGCAATGGTGTACCAGAGGACTGTGTCGAATTACCAGAGGAATACTGCCTTGACAATGAGTCGGCATTACCATTAACACGACCAGGGCGATACTTGATTTCAAAATCAAAAATTGCCAACTGAGACACCCAGCGCTGCTCAGTTGCACCGAGCTTAGCTGAATTCAGGTAGCTCAATGGGTTGTTATCTGTATAGACGGTGCAGTGATGGCCCAGAAGATAATCCTTAAACTTTTCTGTCATCGCCCATTTAAGAGCGAGAAGTTCCAGTTTCATGGAGCTATAATTCTCCATATTCTTTTCTGTAGGCCTAAGCCCTCGACTGGCATAAGCTACTGGCCGTAACCTCCCACCCTGATCCTGGCTAAGCACCGCCCCTAGTCCTAAATGGCTAGCATCAATGTCCAGGACAAAGGCCTTAGCAAAATCAGCATATGTCAACACAGGAGCTGCTACCAATTTCTCCTTGAGACACTGGAACCCTTGTTCACACTCCGGGGTCCAGCAGCTCTCTATGGGTCTGCCTGAACCCCTCTTTTTCTTTGTGCCAATCAACTCTGCTACCAGGCGATGTAGAGGGGCAGCCAGCTTGGCAAACCCCTCTACGAAGCGCCGATAATAACTCACAAAGCCTAAAAAGGATCTTAACTCTGCAGCATTGCTAGGCCGCTTCCACTCTGCTACTGTACTAATTTTGTCTGGATCAGTAGAAACCCCTTCTTTTGAGACCACATGCCCCAAGTAGTGGACCTCTTGACGGAAAAAGCAGCATTTCTCTAGTTTGGTCTTTAAACCCTCCTGCTGCAAACGGCTGAACACCAACTCCAATCGCTCAAGATGTTGGGCTACTGAGGTCGAAAAGACAATAATATCGTCCAAATACAGCAGCAATGTTTGGAATCGTTGATCCCCGAACATGCGTTCCATCAACCGCTGGAAGGTACTTGGGGCATTGCACAACCCAAAGGGCATCCGATTAAACTCGAATAGCCCAAAGGGTGTGCAGAAAGCGGTCTTACTCTTGTCTTGCTCCGCCACAGGGACCTGGTTATATCCACTCACTAAGTCTATGGTTGAGAACCACTGAGCCCCAGAAAGGGCATCCAAGGTCTCTTCGATGCGGGGTAACGGGAAGGCATCCTTCCTGGTCCTCTGATTTAACTGCCTGTAATCAACACACAGCCGTATACTGCCATTTTTTTTCTTAACAACGACTATGGGGGAAGCAAAAGGACTGCTACTTTCCCTAATCACCTGACTTGCGAGCAATTGCTGCACATGTTCTTTGACCGCAGCATAATCAGTAGGAGGGATGCGACGATATCTCTGTCGTATAGGGGCAGAATCCATTAATGAGATCTCGTGTGTAATCAAGTTGGTACACCCCAAATCAGAATCATTTGCCGAAAACACAGATCTATATTTACCCAACAGACCCTTCACTTGGCTCTGCTCCCCTATAGAGAGGTACGACAGATCCATATTCTGGATCAACTCCTCTACCCCATTGACCCATCCCACATGGGAAGATACTATGGCCTGCTGGTCATCAGCCACACCAGGACGAGTAGCAATGACCTCCCCCGGCCAACTAATCGGCTGGACCTGGCACAATGTTCCCACCACTAGCCGTGGTTGCAGAAAGATATCAAATTCACTTATGTTAACCATAGGGACTTTAGCGATACCACCTCTCACAGGAACCAGTGATATGGATGCCAATAAGCCAGATGGAAGTGGATTCCCTTCATCCAAAGGCTCATAAAGAGCCATAGACTGGGACCCACACTGTGCAGCACAAGTCACTGAGACAAATTGCAAAGAATTGGCCGGAATGCGGACTACTTGTCTTCCCCTAACACGAACAGGTCCCTCAGTAAATTCCTGTTGCCGGGAGCAATCAATCTGACAGTACTGCATTGCCAACGTCCACGCTGGAACTTCTTTAACTATAGGGAGATCAAACAACTCTGGGCCATGTTGATTAAACAGCTCCTGAAAACACTCACCAATCACGTTCATCCCCAATAGACCTGGCAACCCTGACGTTGAAAGGACCTGAGGAGGGTCCTTTACAATAAGGACACCCTTATTGTGAATGTGTCTACCCAATATGACAAAATCCAACTCCAAGTATCCCACGAAAGGAATTGACAGACCGTTGGCAGCCCGAAGCTGCAACCATCCACAGTCATTCAACCTTTCCTTACCCCAGGGTTCAAAATGTGCCAGAAAGAAGCTCTCTGTGACAGTGGTTACCATAGAGCCTGTGTCCAATAAGCATGGAACATTAACCCCACCCATATTAACTACAACGGAGGGGCATTTTCCCAACAAAGTGGAAAGTCTAGTATTAAGGGGGGCATAAGCCCCTGAGCCAGGCCCTATCCCTTCCAAACTGTGGCTCATCAGTTCAGAGGGTTGCAGTTTTCTGTCTGCCCACTAGGAGGTAATACCCTACCATGTGACAAACGAGCTTGCTGATCTCTAAACTGAGTATGTCCTACCGTACAATTCCGTGCAATATGCCCAGGTTGATTGCATCGCCTACAAATGATAGGGCCTAGCCGCCTAGGGTGGCTTTCTACATTCTGAGACTGCAGTTGCCGTAAACCTTGAGTGAGTTCATTAAGTTGTTCCTGCTGGGCCCTCATCATTCTCTTCAGTTCAGTCAGCTCTGAGACACTAACATCCGATGGGCCAGAGGAATCTATTTGCCCCTGTACTCTATACTGAAGAGCAGAGGAAGCTGGAACCGAATGACTCCTCTCCCTCATCTCATAATGGAACCCCTCATCCACCCATCTAATGGCTTCTTTACGAACATCCAAAAGAGTGGACCCAGGGTTCAATCTAACAAAACGTTTGAGCTCCCGTCGCAAGCCACCATCAAGCACATGCTCGACAAACTGGTCCCTAAGTAACACCACTGAATTAGTCATACCTCCTGGAGTCTGCTGTATCACTTTATCCATTAATGCAAAAAGGGCATGGGAATACTCTTGCAAAGACTCTCCCTCCAGCTGCTTACGGGAAAAGAAGTTTTGCTGCAGGGCAATATAAGACTGTGGACACCCATAAAGTTCCTTCAAAATTGAAAAGACCTGGTCTGGTGTTTCCCTATCCTCCCTTGCCCTATACTTAATCTCATTCTTGGCAGGACCCTCTAGATGGTCAAAAACAAATAAGGTCTGTTCGACCAGAGGCAGATGTCTAACCCGCAAGCAAGCCTGTATCTCCTCCACCCACTCAAACACATTATCTTCCCCTCTCCCACTAAACATGCGACCCCTCCGCTCTCTAGGGACGTAGACCACCCGTTCAACTATAGGGCTAGGGGCTGGTGGGACATTCACAGTTGAAGGGACAGCAGCTCTCACAGCCTGGCCTGCCTGCTCCTGGTGCAACCGCTCATTTTCTCCCCTCAGTAACTGCACCTGTTTTCGCAACTCCTCCAACTCAGCCTCCATGTCTACGAGTCCCCAAGGGACAGAGGGAAGGGGGGGGGATAAAAGGAGAAGACCTTACCACTTAACGTAACTTGACGTAAGTCTCATCCACTAACACACTCCAATCTGCATCTTACCAGCTACTGCTTTGCTGTAAAGAAAACTCCAAACAAAAAACATTAGAACACTTTTTTTTTTTTTTTTTTTTTTTTTGTGGAAGTCTCTGCCCGTCACCTACACACCCTGCCGACTACGCCAATTGTGACCGGGGCCCGATCAACTTACACTAATAAAGCCCATATTAGTGAACTCCCCAATTTCGAGCCTCCCCAAAAACAAGCTTTCAACTAAATGAAAAGGGACAAGCAGAGACGTAAATACCACAAACCACAAGTTTATTTTTGTCAAATAATAACTAAAACATTGAGCTCAACATCAAAAATGCTAAAACACTTCACGTATAAAAATTACCCAGTAGGCATGAGCCCAAGCCAACGGTCTTTGGCATTTTTGGCCAAAACACGCATGTGGATAATGCAGGTCCTTAACTCACAGTACATACATCGGTCCAATGGACTTCGTTTAGTAGGACCACATGGATCGGTCACCCATATGCTGGCCAAACAAAAATGGTAACAAAGATGAAAACAAAATAACAATCAATGAAAGCAACAAAACAATCACAAAACAAGGGAATACAAAATAAAGGTGGTTCCTTTCCTTGATGTTATGTCTGTTGTACAACACAGACCACCCAAATTATGAACCAAAGTATGTAAAAAAGAATCAAACCAACCAAACAAACCCAAAAATACAATAATTATTTTAAACCACTCCACACAATACACCAATCAAAAGGAAAAAAGAGAAAACAAAACACCCAAACAAACCACAAATTCCTTGCTCCTTAATTGAGTATCAATGTAAAACCAGACAAGGAAATTGTATACAACCAACCCAAATAACAAAATAGAAACAAAACATGAAACAATAACTTAACAAAACCTAATCAGGATATTACAATAAACAAAGAAAATAAAACTTAAATCGAACTCAAATGCACACACACACACACACACACACACACACACACACACACTTAAACAACGTACACCAACAAATGAACGACTGCAAATTCACAATGAAATTGCATCAATAAGCACTAGGTGGCGCCAGAACCAAAAGTCTTGCTTTCACAGCGCATCCGAGGTAACGATGCCCAGGCACTAACGCACTGAAGATATTCAATGATATCGCGTGCAAGGCACAACATCCAGCGTCCCAGCGATGGAACCGCTATTTAAGGTACAGCAAAGCAGCAGCTGGTAACTTCTGCAAAACAACAAATACACATTTTCGTTTGCACTCTTCTCCCTCCCCACTCCTCTTCTGTCAAACATTTTATCACACAATATGGTAGGGCAAAAATAAATTAAATTACCTTGTGTACCTAACACTTACATACTCACTAACAATGCCTGGACGTACCCGACTAATCTAAAATTAGACAAACAACCACATTAATCAAGAGTGAATTAAATTAAAGTCCCACAAACACCCACATTACAAATTTATAATTCCCTCTCATCCATGAGCCCAGAAGTTAACAAAACATACCTTTCCAGAGGAGTGAAGGAGATACAAGACCTACACGAACAGGTCACATCAGTGCAATGCCATGACACAAACAGGTCACATCAGTGAACTGCCATGAGAAGACTAATCACACCTGTGTCTATATAGGTGCGTGATTGCCTGACGTAACAACCAGCCGCGAAATCCACACACCGTTCTTAAAGGGGCCATCCTACTACTAGCGCAAACCCCACTCTTAAAAGGGCAATCCCACTACATAAAAATATGTAAAATGCACCAGATTTAGCCAACACTGGCTAATTTTCATCCGCAGGCCCATGGCAGGTTGATATTAAGGACAGGGACAAGACAAAAAAGAAACTACTATACCATAGTGTCTATAAATGATCACAAATTTGATTTAACAGTAACCATTTTTTTTTTATAGCTTTTTTGAGAAACCACAATGACCCGTTGTGTGTTTTAATTCTTTCAGCTTCGTTGGAAGTCTATTCCATAATGTAAGTTACAGCTTTGAACATTATTAGTGGTGAAATAATTGATTCTTAAGGCTTTTAAAAGCAGGACAATGTATTTATTAAATTAGATATACAAAAACAAGCTCAAAGGTGGACTCATCTGACCACAGCACACATTTCCACTGTTATTTGGAACATCTGAGATGAGCTCGGGCCCAAAGAACTCAGGGGCATCTCTGCATTGAACAGATGTATAGCTTTCTTGCATAACAGAGATTTGAGTTGCATTTATTGATGCCTTGTGTACACGGACTGAGATTTCTCTGGATTCTCTGAATCTTTATGTAGCAGTGTGTTATCTGCGTTGTGTTATGTCTTGTTGAAACCACTCACAAACATGTTAATTCGTCCCATCAAGTCCTCGTTTATTCATCTGGTGTAACAGAAACATACAGTATATGAGGACTCGTGCAGCAGTTAGAACAGCGTGCGGCAGCAATGCACGACGTGCTGTGATATCTCATGCAGACTAGGCACAATATACTTTTACAAATGCCCATTTTAAGAACAATAATTCATGTACCTGGTGTAACAGAAACATATATGAGGACTCGTGCGGCAGCAATGCACAACGCTGAGAAAGATAAAGATTAACTTAAAGTTAGGAAAACCACTTACAGAAAGATAATAAAGCAATGGAGCATATGATTATATATCACAGAGGGACAGGTATACATCATACATCTATATTGTTTAAGATAATCAGTTAAACGACATGTGGCCCTTAATAAATCTCCACCTAAATTTATGTGACCTACCGCTGATATCGCTTGCAGACTGGGAAGCAGCAAAGTGCGCCCACCCCCCAAATCAGCATGGCGGTAGGAAAGATAAAGGAAAGCCCAAAAATGGTCATGGCAAGTGGAATCATAATATTCTTAATGCAATTACAGTGCAACAAAGTGGATTAAAAGGCAAATAAAGACTACAATAATATAATAATTGTAATCCTTTGATATATTGGTTATGCTATTACTCTCTGGCTTTGTTAAACCGGTTTAGTTTACGGTTTCCATCCGCAGACACTGCAACTGCATCTGGGACTCATGCAGGGCACATGAAGTGATCTATTCTACTGAGCTTCTCTTTTTCATGACGGCAATACGTCCATTCCAAAAATGCTTTTTAGAATGTTTTGCCACAAATAGTACCGCTCTAGCAGTGAAAAAAAGAAAATAATTTAATTAATTGAGGGTAAGAGAAGTTCATTAATAAAATGCAATGTAATTTAAAAAAAAATACCCGTCCAAATGTTCGTGATCTGTGCTCTAACATCTTTACAAATGCTTGTCTTGACAGGCCTGGTGCAGTGACTTTGAACTGCTCAAATGATGTAAAGAGGTCAACCTGATATACAGTCTGAAAAGCAACAGAGCCTGGCCAGTAACCATTTTGGATAAGGTCCTGCAGCTCAGGTGTCCATGATTTGGCACATGTATTCCAGCTCCAAACAGGCAATGAGAGGTCATAGCGGCCTACAATGCATTCCAAATAAGTTACTACACTCTAAAAACTCCTGGATTATTTCTTCAATCCATTTTCTGGGTTATTTGTGTTGGGTTAAAATTATGGGTTATTTTTTCAGAGAGTAACCATTTTATGGGTTATAGGGCTAATATTTTGACCCAATTCCTGGGTTGTTTAGGTTTCTGGGTTATTTTTCAAAGAGTAACCCATGTTCTGGGTTCACGCACCCCGCCCCCCGCTGTTTTGGAATTTTTTCACAACAGTCATTTCTACCGTCACTTCGCGCTCGATCCGTTTTGGCCTGGGCTTCTTCGGTGCAACTTCGTCGTGTATTCAAGGTAAGCAAGTATTTTCAGTGCCGATGTAACGTAAACTTTTCTGTGTCCATGTCCTCGTTGCTAGTTTAGCACCATTTGCTGAAAAAAATGAGCCGTGGTAATTCTGTGGTTAGCATGTAGCCGCCCGCGGCTATCGCGACAACATCTTACTAGTTTAAACTGTGCTGTACTTATCTCATTTTTATAATACCGGTAATAATACGATAAGTATTATTAATACAATAAGTAACGTTAGTACAGTGCAACTAGTGGTGACTTCGTGCCGCTTTAAGGTGGTCGAACACCGGACGAGAAGCGCCGCGTCTAGGACAACTCGAGGTATCGGGCACTTTCCCAGTTTATGGCCAGCAATATTGTTATGTTTAAGGACATTATGGAATTAAGATAATGTCAGTACTATGTTATGATTGTACTGTATAATTCAATACAATCGTTGCCGAGTCTGCTCTGTAGTCTGAACACTATCTCAGAGCGTCCGTTAACTGAATGAATTGAGAATATCACCTGAAAATCCAATAACATCAGCAATATTCATTCAAGCAGCTGATTTCTGTAAATTAATGTAATACTAAATGTATATTGCAGCACATGGTTAAGTCAGTAAGTTATATACATTAACGGCGATTTGAGATGAATTAGTGTACATTTTATATAAATTGTATAGAAAACTATGTACATGACGCTCTGTGGCGCTGCAGGATTTTGAAGGTCCTGTCCTGAGTCGTTGGCGTTGCTGCTGGGCACCGTGTACAGACGCCGAATGGCGCCGCGGCGTGTGTACACTCATTGAGAATAAGGTGTTTGAATTTTAAATACGCTTCTCGTCATTTGTGGGACCCCTTTAGCCACGGCTAGAGCGACGAGGCAACACAATAGTTGAGTTATGTTTACCAGCTGTGCCATGCTTATCATATTATACAGTGCTCTACTGGCTGAAGTAATGAGAGTTAAATAAGTGGGTCAAGTCTACAAATTGTTGTTAACCTCTATTGTCACGGTCGTATCGTGCTGCAGTGAAGAGGCGATACGGGACTTCAACAAAGGCTGGTATTTATTCAAAAGAACGCTGGACAGAACACAAAGCTGCATCAACACGACATGTAAACATAACTGAGACCAGACCAGGAATGAATGAACACGAGGGAACTAAATACAAACACTGATGACTTCCTAACAAGGGGCACAGGTGATACAGATAAGGATAACTAAACACAGCTGAACAGAACTAGACTAACAAGGGTAACCAAGGAAACAGAGAAAGTGGCGGGAAACATCGACAAAAGGAACATGTGACTAAAGCAAACAACATGACAGAAACACAGATATGTGACATAACGCCCCCTCCCGGTAGGGGCGTCCTCGCGCCGTTGAAGTACAAATTGGGAGGGAGGGTGGGCACCCTGGAGTACTGGGAGCACTGGGGTCTGACTGGCTGGAGGGCCTCCAGGGTGGAGCCGTGGGCGGCCATGGCGGGTCAGGAGCCTGGGGCAGCCATGGCGGGTCAGGGGCCGTGGGCGGCCATGGCGGGTCAGGGGCCGTGGGCGGCCATGGCGGGTCAGGGGCCGTGGGCGGCCATGGCGGGTCAGGGGCCGTGGGCGGCCATGGCGGGTCAGGGGCCGTGGGCGGCCATGGCGGGTCAGGGGCCGTGGGCGGCCATGGCGGGTCAGGAGTCTTAGGCGGGTCTGGAGCCTTGGGCGGAGCAAGAGTCTTAGGGCGCCCAGGCCAAACCAGAGCCCCACCCACATGTTTCCCACCCACAGGTACATGGCCCCCTGCCAAAATGTTCTTTGGGGAATTCAGGGGTGGAGTGGAGATCTCGTGGGTTGGAGCGGGCTCGAAGGCTGGAGCGGGCTCGTCGAATGCTGGAGCGGGCTCGTCGAATGCTGGAGCGGGCTCGTCGAATGCTGGAGCGGGCTTGTCGAATGCTGGAGCGGAGTCCAGGAAGTCAAGGAGGGCTGGAGCGGAGTCCAGGAGGGCTGGAGCGGAATCCAGGAGGTCAAGGAGGGCTGGAACGGAGTCCAGGAAGTCAAGGAGGGCTGGAACGGAGTCCAGGAAGTCAAGGAGGGCTGGAGCGGAGTCCAGGAGGGCTGGAGCGGAGTCCAGGAGGGCTGGAGCGGAATCCAGGAGGGCTGGAGCGGAATCCAGGAAGTCAAGGAGGGCTGGAGCGGAGTCCAGGAGGGCTGGAGCGGAATCCAGGAGGGCTGGAGCGGAATCCAGGAAGTCAAGGAGGGCTGGAGCGGAGTCCAGGAGGGCTGGAGCGGAATCCAGGAGGGCTGGAGTGGAATCCAGGAGGGCTGGAGCGGAATCCAGGAGGGCTGGAGCGGAATCCAGGAAGTCAAGGAGGGCTGGAACAGAATCCAGTAGGGCTGGAGCGGAATCCAGGAAGTCAAGGAGGGCTGGAACGGAGTCCAGGAGGGCTGGAGCGGAATCCAGGAGGGCTGGAGCGGAATCCAGGAAGTCAAGGAGGGCTGGAGCGGAGTCCAGGAGGGCTGGAGCGGAATCCAGGAGGGCTGGAGCGGAATCCAGGAAGTCAAGGAGGGCTTGAGCGGAATCCAGGAGGGCTGGAGCGGAATCCAGGAAGTCAAGGAGGGCTGGAGCGGAATCCAGGAGGGCTGGAGCGGAATCCAGGAGGGCTGGAGCGGAATCCAGGAGGGCTGGAGCGGAATCCAGGAGGGCTGGAGCGGAATCCAGGAGGGCTGGAGCGGAATCCAGGAAGTCAAGGAGGGCTGGAACGGAATCCAGGAAGTCAAGGAGGGCTGGAACGGAATCCAGGAAGTCAAGGAGGGCTGGAGCGGAGTCCAGGAGGGCTGGAGCGGAATCCAGGAGGGCTGGAGCGGAATCCAGGAAGTCAAGGAGGGCTGGAGCGGTAGGCTCGCTCCCAAAGTCCATCAACCACCGGGGCTTAACGGCCGCTCTCCTCTTCCGCCTGGGCTTGGGGACAGGCAGGACCTTCCCGGCAGGCCCACTGGAGGGATATGAGGAGGAAACTGGCTGCGGGTGAACTGACCAGGCAGCGTGCTTCTCTGAGGGGACTGGACGAGGAAGACACACATTCTTAGGAACATCTTCGAAGATCTCGAACTCAGAACCATTTAAGGACAATATCCAATTGATTGTCTCGACTAGGGAAAAGGAACAGGCAGGTTCCAGGAATCGAATGGTGTCCTCGTCCAGGCCCATCAGAAAAAACGCGTTAAGCGGTGCATCTGGCCAGTTCACCAGATAAGCTAGCTCACAGAATTCCTCCACAAACCTCTCCAGTGGCCGACCCTTCTGCCTAATCCCCCAGAGGCGATCCTCCACCGAACCGCCTTCCTCGGGGAATACTGGAGAGAACGGAGACACGAAAATACCCATCCTTAAGAGAAGTCCTTTTTGCAGTGAGGTCTGGTCTTCTGTCACGGTCGTATCGTGCTGCAGTGAAGAGGCGATACGGGACTTAAACAAAGACTGGTATTTATTCAAAAGAACGCTGGACAGAACACAAAGCTGCATCAACACGACATGTAAACATAACTGAGACCAGACCAGGAATGAATGAACACGAGGGAACTAAATACAAACACTCATGACTACCTAACGAGGGGCACAGGTGATACAGATAAGGATAACTAAACACAGCTGAACAGAACTAGACTAACGAGGGTAACCAAGGAAACAGAGAAAGTGGCGGGAAACATCGACAAAAGGAACATGTGACTAAAGCAAACAACATGACAGAAACACAGATATGTGACATCTATATTGTTATGTTTTCTCCAGGTCATTTTAAATCGACAGCTTTGTTGCTGAAAGGCTAACTGAATGGCGGCTGTCTGAGCTGATAGAGAATTTTAGAGGTGAGCTTTTTACTCTTACTGCCCTCATATCATCTCTCTATACCTAAACATTATTTTAATAGGGCTTATAGTTAAAAGATACTTGTGCCTTGTCTATAAGCTGTTATGCATAATAATGGGCCAGATATGAACCTTTGCATTAATGTCATTTGTATTCTGTATTTTTATTTTTATATATTTCATTATTTTTTTATTAATTTATAACACTTTGTTAAAACTGTAGTTTAAAATTAGTAATGTTCAAAGCATTGTTTCCCGCGATTTTCATTCCTGTGTAAATGCATTTATGCCGCTTCAGGGGTCTGTGTAAATGCATTTTTGTTATGTTATGCCGCTTCAGTATCGGTATCTGTGCCACGTTTGCTGTGTAAAGATGCCTTTATTTACTTCTTGTATCAAAGGAGCGGATATCACATTTTTCCTTTTTTTCCTGTGTTTTTTTTAGATTGCGCAGGACTTCCAGGTGCTGCATGGTGAGGCTGCACCTAAATTATTTGAGACCTGGACCCCTGAATATACTGAAAAGGTCCTGTACTTGGCCAAGCAGGACAATAAACTCCCTTCACTTATTGTTGAGGACATAACACTGGGTAAGTTAAAATTGACCTTTTGTGTGTTCTATGGCAAGGGTCCTGTGATCCCTTTACTTTTGGTCACATTTGTTGTTTTTGTTCATTTACATATTTCTATACAGTCATTATTTTCCACACACATACTGATACCTAGAATATTGTTAACCTACAGATACCAAAGGGGAACTAGCTCTAAAGGCCTGTACACACCGGGACGAATATCGCACGCGCTTATCGCCAGCGTTTTTCGTGACGTTTTTCGGCGCGTCTTGAGTGTTCACACCAAGCGATTTTCACTGGCGATGCGCTGAGTGAACGTGCACATTCAGTAGATGCGCTCCCGGTACACAAGGTGGTGCTGCGGCACTTTACGCTTCTGACACTCGCTTGTCACACAGAAGAAGAGGAGAGACAGTATTTACGTGCTTGCCAAAACCACAGATATATTATGTCTACGGCAAACCCATTCACACACTTTTTGCAAACTGGCAAGCAGCATTAGCAGCTCCTCTTCTTCTTTGTCTACTTACTACTTCTTCTTCGTATCAATGTGTGCTCGGCAAGACCGTTTTTGTGCTTGAGCGCCACCAAGTCGTGTTTAACTGTCACTTCAGCAGCTCCAGGCACATGAACAAAAGCGCTGATCTCATTGGTCGGCCAGTTTTTAACGCGCCGCGTCAAAATAAAAAAACGAACCCGAGGCGTTTTTTTTATTTAAATGACGCTTTTACGCCTGGCGTTTTACGCGTCGGTGTGAACACTCACATTGGAGCCCATTGTTTAGTCACGAGGCGTTAAACGTCGGCGATAAACGCGCGCGAAAATCGTCCCGGTGTGAACAGGCCTTAACACTGCTACCCACCATGGTACCACAGGCCATCTATATGATTGGGAAGAAGACTATCCGGCACTCCACTCCACTCCACTCCAATGAGTCCCGGACACATTCATACACCAAATGATGTTTTATTAAACAAAGTTCGGGAGGAGCACGTTCAGATAATTGACACAGGTGGAGGAGCATGTTCAGATAATTGACACAGGTGGAGAGTACTCAGCTAATCAACAAAGAGGTGTATATATACGCAGCCGTCTCACCTCCATTTTGTTGACAGTTCATCAGCATTTGGCTCGTCATGTCTCAACGACTAAGCTCCTCATCTAGCGATGAAGCAGACATCCCTAGGGATCCGCCATCGCGATCTGCCGACCTCAGTGCCACCCATTTGATGCCCGACATCACAGCAGAGACCCAGGCTTCCTCACGCGGCCGCACGCCCGCTAGAACGGGCCCGCGCTCGCCAAGACGCCGGGGCCAGTCTTCACCACCACCCGCAAGACTTCCATCTATCTCCCCGGCCTCCTCTTACCGCTCTGCCGCCCCGACGGTCCCACCTATCGGGAAGTGGACCGTAGCGGGTTTGAGGCAAGCGTTGGGTAACGCAGACATACAGGCATCTAGAAAAATGAACAAAGCAGAGCTGTATAATCTGTATGTGTCTATTCAAACGACTAACCTCTCTCCTAAGCTCTCACCAGCCCCGAAGGCGGCTCACAAGCAGAGCAGTTCGCCAATCCAGGCACCACCGTCGTCTTCCCGTACAAGATCCGGCGGGCCTCGCCATTCGAGCCGCCGCAACAGGCCATCAGCGAGCCTGGGCCGCGACCCGGATGCAGCCGAGGCAGGCCCTCTCCAACCTCCCGACACGGCTCAACCTTTCACCGCGGCTTCTGCTGCCACCACAGCGCCGTATGCAGCCGGGCCCAGCGGCCACCCCACAGGATTTCAGTTCCATGCTCCTGTTCTCAATAACCCCTCTTCTTTCCAGTGGCCTCCAGCTCCTGTTGCGAACGCTAGCGCGGTGATGCATCCGCTAGCCGCACAGGCTCAAATATCCCAACAGTTCTATCCCACAGGTAACCCCGCCCAGGTTCAGTGGCCCACAGCTCCAGTGGGGCAAACAAGTGTGGGCACGCCTCCGCTTGCAGTTCAAGCGCACACCTCATACCATCACCCTCCATTCCCTTCCTATCCCCCAACTAACTTTCTTTTTCAAGCACCAGAGGGCGCTCCAAGCGCGAGGCCGCCGCCGACATCCGCAGCCCAGGCTTGTAATCTCCCCAGTTCTTTCACGCTAACTAAATCCCAACACTCTCTATTTTCTGCAGCACAGATGCCCGTGCCATCCAACGCCGTCGCCATGGATCCACCACCAGTAGCCCAAAACATCCGCGCCCAGATCCTGTCAGGTGCGGATGTAGACCTCTCTTCTCTCCTTTCTCTGCTCCCCGAAGCCGAACCGGACCGCCGAGTAGACTGTGGGAATTTCTCCGTCACTCTTAAAAAACACAAACACCCATTCATCCCGCGTTCTTTCATTTTCCGAGTTTTCTATTGCTTTTTCACGTTTTACAGAAGTTATCTGTTCTGCTTTCCCCCACAGGCGGCGCGAATTAAATGATTATCTGGCAATCATAGCCGAGCTCGCGCTGTCCTATGGGGGAGGGCATTTCTACACTTACCACAAGCTTTTCTCCGCCAAATGTGCCGTGCGAGTCGCGCAGTGGAACCAATGCACATACTGGGGCGCAATCGACACTGATCTCCACAGCAGGGTGTTTTTAGGCTGTAAAAACATTTCCTGCGTGGTCTGCAGGTCAGTGGCACACTCAACTCAGTCATGCCCGCAGGTTAATCCGTCTTCCATTTCCTACCCAGAAACAAGCACGGCTCGATCCACCAGCTACGTGCCACGCGCAGCATCAGTTAGCGCAAACCCGGAAGTCGAAAGGAGAGTCTCCTCTTTTGAAGATAGCAAGCAGCCTTGCAGACATTTTAATTCCGGTAAATGTATCAGACAGCACTGCCGGTTCATGCATATATGTACATTTTGTGGTGGCGCTCATGCCCGTATTGTGTGTCCCGTGTACAAAGCTGTTAATAAAAAATCAAAAAATTATTTATCGACTCCTGTAAATATTTCACGCCTAGACTTTGAACTAAAGCGCCATCCGGACACCAGATTTACTAAATATCTACTATCCGGCCTCAAAAACGGTTTTAAACCCGGCGTAGAATGCCCACTCTCACAAAACACCATCTGTAACAATCTCCAGTCCGCCCTCATAGAACCCGAAGTCGTAGATAACCTGATCAAAAAAGAAGTTGAGTCAGGCTTCATGATCGGCCCGTTTGACGAATCCCCGTTTAACGTGTTCCGTATAAGCCCCATTGGAGTAGCTACAAGAAAATTCTCCGGCAAAAAACGGCTAATAATCGATCTGTCAGCCCCGCATAATTCCCCACTCCCAAGCATAAACAGCTTGATCCCTCTCGATGAATTTTCGCTTAAATACCATGACATAGATCAGGCAATCGACATGATCAAAATTGCAGGTCGGGGCGCATGGCTCGCCAAAATCGACATCACATCTGCTTTCAAAATAATGCCTATCCATCCGGATTCATGGCACCTTTTCGGAGTTCGTTGGCGTGGAAAATATTACTTTGCAGTGCGATTAACCTTCGGGTGCAAAAGCAGCCCCAAAATATTCGACATGCTATCAGAAGCTGTTTGCTGGATTTTGTCGAACAATTATGCCATCCCTCACCTCATTCACTTGCTAGACGATTTTTTAATAATTTCGCCGCCGGACGCCATCCCAGCCACACATTTTCTCACAGTTCAAAAGTTTTCGCTGAACTCGGAATCCCAATCGCTCAGGAGAAATCCATGGGGCCTGCCACATCCCTAGAGTTCCTAGGCATTAATTTGGATTCAGACAAATTCCAGGCATCCCTGCCCAAAGAGAAGATCGACCGGATAATTGTAGTCTCATCTACTCTCCTCGAGAAATCCAATTGCTCAAAACGTGAACTTCTATCCCTGCTCGGCCATTTAAACTTCGCAATGCGCATCATTCCGCAGGGCCGCCCCTTCATATCGCATCTCCTCTCGCTCGCGTCCTCCGTCCACTCGCTAGAGGACCTAATTTCGATAACTCAAGCATGTCGCGACGAACTTGGATTATGGCTAACGTTCTTAAACCAATGGAACGGGCTATCCTTTTTCTATAGCAATCTTGTTTCGTCCCCTATCGATATCCAACTGTTCACAGACGCGGCTCCCTCAATTGGTTTTGGGGGATTTTACCAGGGTCGTTGGTTCGCTTCTCCATGGCCACCGCAGCTCCAGGACACAACTCAGTCCTCAGCGCTATTCGAGCTTTACCCCCTCGTAGTAGCAGCATTTTTATGGGGGAAAGAATGGGCCACTAGCAGCATTTTAGTGCACTGCGACAACGAAGCAACAGTACATTGCATTAATAAAGGTCGTTCCCATGCACCGGCTATGATGCCTCTTCTAAGGCGCCTAACTTGGATTTCAGCTTGTGACCAATTTATCATGAGAGCTAAACACGTCCCTGGAGCGGGAAACCAAATCGCTGACTCCCTGTCTCGTATTTTGTTTCAGAAATTCAGGACGCTGTCTCCAGAGGCGGATCAATTCCCAACGCCAGTACCTCGCTATTCGGAACTGATATTCCCGTAAACCACCCATTGAAACCCCTCCTTGACCGCATCGCTCGACACCATCCTCCAAGCAGTTTCTCCCAGGACCCTACAATCCTACATAACTGCCTGGAGAAACTTTAGAGCGTTCCACATCTCTTACAACATGCCATTTCCCGATTTTTCTCTCCTTTCGATAACCTCATTTGTTTCCTACCTCAATATCGTTAAGGGCCTCCAAGTTGGGTCCATCAAAGGGTACTTGAGTGGCATCTAGTTTTTTCACAAACTGATGTACGGCACTCCCTCCCCTGAGATAAACAATTCACAAACTTCTCTCCTGATCAAAGGGATTCAAAGATCCCAGCCCACCCGTCCCGACACTAGACAACCAATAACGTTAGACATCCTCACAAAATGCATTCATACCCTCCGTACAAAGTACCAGCCTCCCAACACCGCCCGAACCCTCGACGCCATGTTCATTCTAGCCTTTTTTGGTTTTCTTAGATGCTCCGAACTCACCATCACATCAAAATTTAATCCAAAAATCCACCCCACCATCTCAGACCTGGCAGTAATAGACGATGAAACAGTTTCTTATCTGATTAAACAAAGCAAGACTGACAAAATCAAAAAAGGTCACTTCATCTACATTTTTAAACTCGTAGCACCTATTCAACCATACCAATCAGTTCGGGCATATCTCCAATGGAGAAGTTCTCAAACCAAATCTCCCCTGGAACCCCTGTTCATGGACGAATCCAACAAACCAGTGACACGCTTTTGGTTCCAGAAACATCTCAAATCTGTTCTCCAACAGTCAGGCGTTTCAGCTGAGAACTTCTCAAGCCACTCCTTCCGCATCGGGGCCGCAACCTCAGCAGCTCAAAAAGGCCTCTCCCATCAGCAGATCCAAACTCTTGGGAGATGGTCCTCAGATGCTTTTCAGAGCTACATCAGGACCAACCGGTTCCATATCAAAAAAGCCCACCAAACCCTCATTGACTGAAAAAAAAAAAAAAAAAAAATTGACACTCACGCTTTCTATTTTTATCCTCTCCAGGAGAAGCGGAAAGTTTCCCCGCAGTGAGCCAGTGGAAAGTTTCCCCGCAGTGGGCCAGCGGAAAGTTTCCCCGCAGTGGGCCAGTGGAAAGTTTCCCCGCAGTGGGCCAGTGGAAAGTTTCCCCGCAGTGGGCCAGCGGAAAGTTTCCCCGCAGTGGGCCAGCGGAAAGTTTCCCCGCAGCGGGCCAGTGGAAAGTTTCCCCGCAGTGGGCCAGTGGAAAGTTTCCCCGCAGTGAGCCAGTGGAAAGTTTCCCCGCAGTGAGCCAGTGGAAAGTTTCCCCGCAGTGAGCCAGTGGAAAGTTTTCCCCGCAGTGAGCCAGTGGAAAGTTTCCCCACCATAAAACAGCAGAAATTTCCATGCAGTAAGTCAACTATAATTTTCCACACAGCAAATCAGCGGAAAGTTTCCCCACGGAAAGTTTCCTCACAGTAAGTCACCGGAAAGTTTCCTCGCAGTTTGTTAATGGAAAGTTTCCACACAGTGAATCGGGGATAGTTAACCACGCAGTAAGATAGTGGATGGTAATTTTCCACAGTTCTTTAGGTTCATCATGACAAGGAGGTTCCCACGCAGCAAAGAAGGGGTAAGCCCCACAAAATCTCTCAATCAATGTTTAACATTTCTCTTTCACGCTTTTCTCTTTCAGGTGGTCTCCTATGAACAAGGTCGCACACTGCCTCAAAAAAAAAAAAAAAAAAAAAAAAAAAAAAAACGTGCAAACCCTCCCGACAGGCAGCTCCAGTTCGTAAACTAACAGGGCCTGCCCTCCCAGCTTATCAACCAGACTCCATCTCCATCTCAGATGCCAGCCCGCCAAGCTTGGCACTTCTTGGGGGGTATTTAGCAGGCGGCTGTCCAATGCTCTTAAACTTTTGGGGGGTACTCTGGGTTCGGGCCAAAGACCGAGCTCGAAGCCCTCCCCCCGGACAGCACGCCAAATACGCATTAAATTTACTCTATTAATTATATGTAAGTGTGAACTCGTGAAATGATGTTTTATTAAACAAAGTTCGGGAGGAGCACGTTCAGATAATTGACACAGGTGGAGAGTACTCAGCTAATCAACAAAGAGGTGTATATATACGCAGCCGTCTCACCTCCATTTTGTTGACAGTTCATCAGCATCCCTCCACCACCCCTTCTCCACGTTTCTGCTCTTTTAGTTCTAACCACTTACATACGGGGGGTACTCTGGGTTCGGGCCAAAGACCGAGCTCGAAGCCCTCCCCCCGGACAGCACGCCAAATACGCATTAAATTTACTCTATGAATTATATGTAAGTGTGAACTCGTGAAATGCCTGTAAGTATAATGGACTAGTTTCTAAGCACCACTCTGAGCGAGAATATTCTTAATTCTAACTATACTGTACAGGTGAAAGAAGGCAATCCAAGTGACATGTTTTATGTGAAAGCAAAAGGGTGAATCCTGATTTTTTTTAAAAACAACTCCAAGGTTCCTCGCAGTTGTATTTCAGTTTTGGCCGATGCCATCTAATGCCGAGGTCACACTGCACGATTTTCAAAGTAGTCGGATCACTGCTCTTTTCACACTGCATGACTATCTGGGCCAGCATTCAGTCACTGCTGTGTTCACACTGACCGATGGATTGGTGACAGGGGGTTTCACACTGCATGACTGTACAAGAGGAAAAATCGCTGACAGCTCTCTCCCGTCCGCAAATTACAACGTTTCACAACAAAACACACGCGAGAAGTGAGAAGGAAACAACGTAAGATCATATGAGCGTCAGACTGGAGTTTTCGCACAAGACTAGAATTGTAATTAAAAATATGCAGTGCAGAAACTTGCGGTCCAAGTCTGTGCACTGATTTGCAGCAAAAGGGAGAAAAAGAAAAAAGATTATGGAGAAGGGGAGACACAGGGAGCAATGATTGTGTTCTGCGAAGAGTTTGAGGTAAATTTTGCAATGTGCTGCTGTTGCGGCTGGTCAAGCAAATGTTTGTGCTTTGTTTCTGTTTGATATAATTGTAAATATATCTATTAAAATACTGAAATTATGGTCTATAACTCCTCCCGCTGCCCTGTGTCTCACTCTCTCATTGGCTGTTGGTCATCGGAGATGTATTTTTCAGTCAGAACACATTTCACACATCAGGATTTTCAATCGCCGACAGGTCCAGATATTTAGCATGCCAAATATCTCACGGGCGTCGGCAACTCATCGGCAAGTCTCTGTGATCGCGTCTTTGATCATTCACACTGCGTGATTGTCACTCACATGCACGAGCACTGATTTGCCTATGATTTCGGGCATTTGTCTGCGATTACGCAAAACCTGTCGGCGAGTCGCAATCGGGGATAAAATCGGGCAGTCTGAACTAGGCATAAGGTAGCAATCTGACTAGAAAGTTAAAGATGTTAAGTTTTATTACTCAGTGGTTCTCAACCCACATTTTCTAGTACACATTCATGACCTACTCAAAATGAACACTAAGAAATGAAATTAAGAACCACAGCTCATTTTGCTTCCTTGTACAGATAATATCAGCATTATAACACAAACTGGGTCTATTATCTTGCTTACAATTCACCTTCTACACAATATACATTTTCTTTTGTCTATCTTTCTGTCTCTGTCTGTTTTAGGTTGGAACAAATATGGTGGAATACCTCCAGCAATCGAAGCCATTCCCCTCTGTCCTGGTGCTGGAGGGATCCCCAGCAATGTGCTTCTCAGGCATTTGTGATATTAGCTGGTCAGGCACTCCCTCAGAGCACACTGCTTGGGGCAGTTGATGTGTGCTTCAAGGCATTTTATGTTCTTGTCGATATCAACTACCCTAAGCAGTGTGCTCCGCATGGGAGTTTCTGCAGCAAGTTGTGTATCAGATTGAAGGATATCAAATCCTGTCAAATTTCTTAAGACTGCCTTACTTAATTGCAGAACTGTTTAATTGTGTTTCACGAGTTCACACTTACATCAAATTAAATAGAGTAAAGATTATGCGTATTTGACGTGCTGTCCGGGGGAGGGCTCTGGGCTCGGAATTTTGGCCCGAACCCAGAGTCTCCCCCCGTGATAGAGATAGTCTAGAACTAGACTGCATTTTATTATGGATTGTGTTGACGTTTAATGAGAGTTTATTAAAATCAAAGTGAGGAGATGGGGTGGTGGAGGGATGCTAAAATAAAAACGGTCAACGTAAGAAGATAAAATATGCTATATATATATACACCTCTTATCGTTGATTAAATCGATTGGCTTGATGTGCTCCACATGTGTTTAATTAGGTTTAATTATCTGAGGGTGCTCCCCTTGTGTTTAGTTAGGTTTAATTATCTGAACATGCTTCTCCCGAAATTTGTTAATAAAACATCACTACAGCCTAGTTCAGACTGCACGATTTTCAAACTTGTCGGATCACTGCTCTTTTCACACTGCATGACTATCTTGGGTAGCATTCAGTCACTGCTGTGTTCACACTGCACGATGGATTGGCGACAGGGTGTTTCACACTGCATGACTGTACAAGAGGAAAAATCGCCGACAGTTCTGTCCCGTCCGCGAACTACGTTTCACAAGCAAACACACGCAAGAAGTGAGAAGGAAACAACGCGAGATCACACGCGTGTCAGACCGGAGTTCTCGCGCCAGACTGGAATTGTTATTAAAAATATAGACTGCAGTTCAGAAACTTGCTATCCAAATTGTCTGTGCGCCGATTTGCAGCAAAAAGGAGAAAAAGAAAAAAGATTATGGTGGAGGAAATGGTTGGGGAGACACAGGGAGCAAGGATTGTGTTCTGAAAAGAGATTGAGGTAAATAAATAATTTTGCAGTGTGCTGCTGCTGCGGCTGGTCAAGCAAATGTTTGTGCATTGTTTCTGCTTGATAAAACTGTAAATATATATATTAAAAATACGGATATTATGGTCTATAACTCCTCCCCAAACCTCCCGCTGCCCTGTATCTTGTTCTCTCATTGGCTGTCGGTCATCGCCGGTGTATTTTTCAGTCAGAACACATTTCACACAGCAGGAGTTTGAATCGCTGACAGATCCAGATATTTAACCCCTTAATGCCTGAATTTATATAGCTGTTTATAAAAAAAAAAAATGTATGTGTGTTTTTGCCTTTAAGTAGATGGTAAATAATGTTGAGATTATCAATTTCACTTTTGCACAACAAATAAATAGAAATGTTGGTATGTTCAAATTTGCAACAGCGGGCATAATGGTCAATAATAAGATAACAAAAAACAGTAAAATAACAGTGGAAAAACAATGTTTTATTTATTCACCCTTTTTTTTTTACATATTTATTTATATAAATCGGCAACAGCAGGTATTTAATAATAAGAATTATGACCACTTTCATATCACCAACACAATATACACAAACGTTACTGTTAAGGCTATAGGAAACATTGCATTAATTTGAATTGTAGATTGATTTGAATTGTAAATTAAGTTTTCAAATGTATGTTGCTGAACCTGAAAGAATGAGAGGAAATGCACAGAAGCAGTTCTTTGTACTATAACAATGTAACATAACAATGCTACTCCACTCTTTGATTATTTAAGGAGCAGGGGCCGTGAAACACCTCTTGGGTAGCCCCAGGGTTAACCTCCACACACACACACACACACACACACACACGCACGCATGCACGCACGCACGCACACACATGCATACATACAAACACACACATGCATGCACACATGGACACACATGCATGCATACATACACACACTCAGGCATGCACGCACGCACAACAATGTAACAATGTTTTTATCACTCGTGGAATGCACAGAAGCAGTTTTTGTTCTTGTTTAGGCACAAGTGAACATCACATTTTGTACACTTGAAGCTAGTGTGGCCCGTGCACGTAGGGAATTTGCAGCATTGCCGCACACTGTCGATTTGCGGCCAGTGACCCACAGCATCAGCACGGACATCTTGTGTGGGAATAGCCTTAGTTGGTCCCCTGAGCTTCTTCTTGAACTCTCGCTCCACGTCAGACGAAGGCCGCCCCTCCTTTTGGCTGACAGATCTTTGCCTTGCATGCAGAGGGCCTGTGCAATGGAAAGCTTGAAAGCCAGCAAGTCCTTCTGCTTCTTCCGTGGAACATTCATACTGTCACAATCATGCTGATAGAGCAACCAGCCGTTGACAACCACCATGTCCACAAAGTGAAAGAAGAATCGGTGGTAATACTTCTTTGACCTGATGTGGATGCGGTAGTAGGCGATTAGGGCATCAAGTGCATCAACACCACCCATGAACTATTATAGAGGATGATGGACATTCCACAGACACTTTCCTCCTTTGCTTTCTGTCCCACCTCTCTATGAAGGAAACAGGCTGGGCACTTGCAAAAGTGCTGGCAACAATCACCCCTCTGTTGTCAAATCATTTGACAGGCCTAACCTCCACACGATCAACAACAGCCTGTTGCTCCTCAAATGTCCCTCTTCCCGTTCTATTTGAGCTTTTTGTCTTCGCTGAAACAGCAGTGTCGCAGGCGATTTTGCCGCACAGTGCCAAGGGCTGGTATCCCCCTATTTGCAAGAGCTACAAACAAATCGAGCAAGGAAAACCAATTATCAAAGTACAGCAGGTGGTTGACAGAGCCTTCAATAACTTGTGCAAGTTTTAGCACGACGTTCCCGCTTGCCCCTATGTCTTGTGAACCTGGTGGAGGATCAGATCTCCCTGCATAAACATCAAATGAGTGCACCAGGCCTTTTGTGTCACACAAAACAAAGATTTGGTATCCCCATTTGTACGTTTTTTTGGGGATGTACTGTTTTAGAACAGATCTGCCTTTGAATGGCACCATTTGTTCGTCAATAGATAGCATCTGATCTTGAGGCAGAGCTTGGAATTTTGGGAGCAGGGAATCAATTAGTGGCCTAATTTTGAACAGCCTGTCACTGTTGTTGGGTGTCGAGTTCATTCAAATGAAGGAAATGTTTAATTTCTTCCCACCTGCCGCGGGGCATCACATCAGCCACCTGCTCTACACAACATGCATTAGACCAGTAGATCCTAGAGCGAGGTAAGTGGATAACACTCATTTACAAAACAGTTCCAATGAACTGCTCCAATTCTTTCTGATCTAATTTCAAGGCATGGTTTGGATTTTCTTGTGTGCTGTACAGATTGCTCTGATTGACAATAAGATCCAAAAGTTCAGTGTCAAAAAACTGTCGGAAATAATCAACAGGCTGTTTGATTGTGTCACTGTCTGGCAGAGCACCTTCCCACACTGGCACTTTTTTTGTAGAGCTCTGAGTCTTTTTCACCGTCTTCCACGCCACTTTGTCTTTGTTTTGTCTCTTTTGTGTCTTTCTTGCAGCCTGGGCAGTGGTGCTATCAACCTCCTCATCATTTATTTTTACTGTAGCTTAAATGTTTCATGATCTTGAACTTGATCTCTTTTTTTCCCCCCATCTACTTCCAGAAACAAGCAGATGTGACAGCAATGCACACTCTTGTGTTCCAGGGCTTACCTATCCTGCTTAGTGATGACACCAGTAACTTATACAACACCTGCAACGTAAGTTCTCATTGTAAAAAAAAATCAGTTGCACTTCCGTGCTCCACTGAAAGTTATTCTGTCAGGGTATGTTGAAGGGATGAGGCGAGGACTCAGAGATGCAGAGGAATGGGCTTTTTAATGATAATAATAAAATAAAACAAGACGAAACAAAACTACCCCGAGGGGGAAAAACAGACTTCACTTGAGCAGGGAGCAGGGAAACGTGAGGTAAATACGACGACGATTCCGCACTGGACTGCAAACACAAGGAGATTAAATAGGGAACAAACAAAAGAGGGTAACGAGGGAAGACAGGTGGGGCAAATTAACCAATAATCAGGAAACAAGGTGGGCGGGGTTAGACAATAGACACGAGCACATGGCACAAAGAAACACTTGACAAGACATGGGCTGCGTTCGAAACCGCATACTTCACTACTATATAGTATGTAAAAAGCAGTAGGCGAGCGAAAAGTATGTCCGAATCCTTTGTATTTATAAAAGAGTAGGCGAGAACTACCGGGTTTTTGGACTATTTCTCGCGAGATTCGGACGTGCGTATACTACTGTTGCGCTCGAATATGCCTACTTACCAGTGATGCGCGGGTTGATCCAAAATGAGCGGGTGCCTGCGGCCACCCGCGGTTACCCGCGGTTACGAGTCATCCAAAAATATTTTTAATGATATTCGGGTCACGGTCGGTCGGATCGTCAATAAATCCTTATTTACCTTTTGAATGTTGAGCGTTATTAACTTTTGAATAAATGCTGGCGCGGGACAAAATGCCCGATTTCCCAAAACGTTGAACTGAGCAATGCCATTGTACCATTTTAATAGGCTACTTTTAAACGCATTTAAAGTCAGTTTTATGTATTTTCTGAGAGGGGGCGGGATTTTTGTTGGGAAAGTCGGGGGAGAGACGCACACTTCGATTAGACTGGATAAACACATGCAGCATCTTAATTGTTAAGAAAATTAAACGAAATAAATGAATAAATCAAGCCTGTATTACATAACACTAGGCTATATCATACAGCATTCAGAAAAATAACAGTTTGCGCTACTAAGGGCTTTCACACTTTTCCAAATGTTTTCCAAATGTGGGCTGATGAATTCTTCAAGCCGGGTCGAAACATAAACATCGCGTTCATCAATAATATGCATCTGGAGCTGAAATGGAAAATGATGGGCCGCCTCAAGAACTGCCTGCTCTCGCCGCTGCACCTCTGAGCACCACGCCAGGGCCTGAAACATTTTCTCAATGGCCCAATGAGCTACGATGAGCATTTACTACTTTTAAAAAATGCGGGTCAGGAAGCGGGTCGGGTACAATATTTTCTTCTTTTTTTTTGCGGTCCGAGTTGCGGGCGGGTTAGTTGAAAACGTCGGTCGGGTGCGGGTTGTTTATACATTGACCCGCGTATCACTGCTACTTACCTACTATATAGTAGGCGAAAACAGTACGTGAAAGGAGTAGTATGTTCGAAACCTCAGTAATCATAAAAGAGTATGCGAGAAATCCCCGGATGATCTACTGATTCCGCCCAGATTGTGAAGCACCCATCGTCGGATACTTTTCTATCCCGGCCTTCCCATGAGGCCACAGGAAAGGATACGTCAGGCGGAGAAAAGCGAATCAAATGTGAGTATTACTAACCAAAATCACGGTTCCTTGTGTTAAAATCGCATTTGTTGAACTACTGTAAAGTAAACTGTTGAATTGTTGAAGGTGTAAAGACGACAGACAGTATAGTACAGTTGTGATTAGGCTGTAAAAACATGTTTTATTATGTATGAGCTCCAGTAACACACACACGTCTCAAGTGGATTTACATAAACTATATACTTAAAGATAAAGATGCTTACTAAATGTTTATTTAACATCTGACAGGAACATTTTCGATAAGTATTGCAGATGACATCACAGCATGAAATAGACATCTGATCAGAGTAATGTGTGTGCTATAATGTAGTTCTGTTGTCAACACTGTTAACTTTACATGAACGTCAGTAATGTTAATAAATCTACATAAAGTAACTAAACATAAGTTATCTTTTTTATTTGTCCATTAGTACTGTTGATGAATTGAGGAACATTAACACATCAGCAACTACCTCAACATTTAAATGTAGTATTGAGCACATAAACTTTTGTGCTTTTATCAAGGTGTTGTTTAAGATACAGGTAACGTGAATGTTATCTGATGTTACAGGGGCAGAAGAGCACGTGTGTGTTTATCTGGTGGAGACTGGAGAGAGGGTGATGAAGGAAGGCTGTCATCAAAGGCTTTGAGTATACTACAGAAATGAATAAAACATCAATTTAAAAATTAAGTTGTATTTTATTTTAATTTTAAACAGAGTTATTTCAGCACTTTTCTGATTCTTGATGTCTGTGCATTTGCTGCAGAGCTTCTGTGGTTGAGCCTTGCTCAAGGACACACTGGTGATGACGGCTGTGGAGATCAAAGCAGAAACCTTCAGCTTATCAGTTCAGTGCTTTAGCCCACTACACCACAAAAGTCATAAAGCTACAATACAAATAGCATGTAATTGTAAAAATATTAAATCAAATATGGCAAGAAATGGGATGCTGACAACATGAATTGTAAAACGTTTTAAGTAGTCATGCTGATGGAGAGCAGACACGCGAATGTTTGGAGCAGACATCAGCAGTCAGATTGTCCCGCACATGTTCTCCCACTCTTGCTTCAAGGTTGTGGGGTTCAGGAGGGACAGGAGGGACAGCTAGGACAGGCGAAGGTGTTCACGATGGTCAACTGCTTCATCAATATAAAGCCGCAGAATTGGCACAGCTGTGTTGAGATGGCAGCAGATGTGGGCTTCACCGCCTGTAAATGCGTGATGGTTTGTTAGAACAATACGTTTGAATAAAGCTTTGTTTCATGTGTTGGTGACTTATTCATTTGTGATGTTTACTTTTATTCATTCTTTTACTCATTACTCATGTACTTTATTCATGTTTCCTATTGTTGTCAGTAAATAAAATATTTTATTAACTCATGCATTTATGCATTGCTTGACTGAAAATTGGTATTCACATTGGCTGCATTTGTCTAGTGTGTATTCATGCATCACTATGTCATATGACAACAAGTTGCATTTTGCTTGTTTTACTAAAACAATATAATTTTCAGTAAAAAAAGAAAAAGTAATATAATTAAGTATTGGTCAGCATTTGTTATTATTATTGTAAGCGTTTTAGTGGGCTGGCAATGCAATTCATTCTGGGGTAATCTTAATTTTGAATAGGGATACTTACATTTTTCGAGTATAAAATCAACAGTGTTCTCCCAAGGTGAGATCCTCGAGCAGCTGAAAGACATCTCTGTGCAAACACTGAGGGAAACCGCACAGGTCGGGCTGTGGAGTTCCTGATGCTCTGAGCTGTTACTGCACCTGCCACTCATATCTTTTATTTTATAATTACATGGTTGTATCTTTAACAATCATAATGATAAAACAAATATCATTGATTTGCATATATTATATACAAAGAAAAAACAATAACAAAGTTAGATATCTTTGAATAATTCATCATAATGCAATAAAAATGTTATTTCATAAGCTTGAGGGATGAAACAGGAGTTAAATTTAACAAGAAAAAGGAAAATATAAAGGAGATTTAGGCCAATTTTGCTTGTGGATGAATTGTTTGGCATATAAAATAAAGAAATTAACAACATATTAAAGAGATCACGATTATGGGTTTTGGTAAGGATAAAACTGGGTCAGATTAGTAGGGTTAATATCACAAAATAAACGGGCAGCTATTTATTCAACAAGACCACAAAATTAGCAAGTTTAACCAATATTAAGATATTTATAAATCGATGAATTAAACCTGTCACTCGTCTTTCAAGTCGTTGCGCTTGAGATAACGTCGTAGGTCACATGATAACGTCAACATGGCCCATAAAGTGCGGATCGCATTTATACTTAACGAGACCAGGCAATATAGTACCTACTCTTTTAGAGCTCGTTAAGTAAGTACTTATTGAAAATGAGTACCTACTCAATGAGTATGCGGTTTCCAACGCAGCCATGTGCTCACACCAAACGTGACATGAACATGCAGCTAATGAAAACTCATCAGCTGCATGTTCACACAAAACTGCGCGCTCACACAAGACAAGACAAACAATACAGGAGTGTCAGGGCTCTGTCACAAAACCATGAATAAACTAGACCGAAGTGACAGAACCCTGACATATTCAGTGATGCAAACTTTTGCAAAATGACACATTTCTGAGTGTGACTTAAAGAGAATGACACATTTAATATTTAAAAAATTATTTTATTTACAACACCTGGAACTCAAGGAAGTGTTGTGACGCATGACACAATAAATAAAAGTCTGACAGTAGAGGTGTTACACAAAACTGACGGTTTGGTACGTATCGCAGTTTTGAAATCACGGTTCGGTACGAGTTCGGTACAGCAGTTTTACAAAAATGCTTTTTAGATTTAACAGTGGTTTACTGAAGAAGAAGAAAAGAAAATAATTAAATTATATCTAAAAGTGTATTGAAGATATTGCTGTAAACTATATAGGGAGCCCTTACTTGCACATTAATATTAAAGGTTAACAAAATAGAGCCCAAACTATTAGCCGTAATTCAGTTGCTATTTATTTTTAGGTGTAATGATCAACACTCAAATAACACATTTTATGCAAACATTTAAGCTTCACATAAGGCAGTTTTTGCATTAACTTCTAAATCTAATTATAAAATAGTTTTTTTTCTCCAATTCGTTGTTAAAATATAATAATTTATACACAGTGTCTGTCGTTTTCATGACAGGTTTATTTAACATGCATGAAATAATAAAGACATCACTAACAGGTTAAGTAAAATATAATGAATATATAGGCAAATGTAGAGCTTATATTTAGTGAAAGAGTTGATTTCTCTAGTGAATAAAATTCTGTGGACATTGAATGACTGCCTGAGGTAAATGTGATGCTAACGTTACATGACATGGTTTAGTTTACAAGCAGTTATATTGACGTCGTTGAAACACTGATTTAGCGATTACACAACATATATACATGACAGTAAGTTGTAATGTATCCTCAGCATACCTTCATTCATGTTTATTCTTTAGTAAGAGATGATTGATCGCCTTCACAGATGATCGCGTTCACGCGTGTGCGCGTCGCGTGGCCGCTTGAACTGTGATCATGAAGTGACCAGTCACGCCATATATAGAGCGTCAAAACGGCATTTATCGTTTGAATCTCATGATAAAATGGACTGAATACTTAATATGTTCGTGTGGGAACTTGGATTGAAGTGTGTTCCGCGCTTCAAACAAGCCGACTGTGAACTGTTAAAGATTGCACCCGGAAACCGTTCGGTAACGTTACACACGTGCACCTGCCACACGTTGATCTGCCAGTTGTGTTTGCAGTTTAAATATAATGATGCATTTAAGAGTTAATGGCCAAACATATCAGTAGTGATGGGCAGACCGAGGCTTCGTGAAGCACTGAAACAGTTGAAGCAAATGTGCCATATATTGTTTCAAAGCTTCGAATCAATCCGACAACCGTCTCTACGGCGACATCTAGTGGTCACTTGTATGTATTGATCTGAAATACCTTGACAATGATCCATGTAAAAAAACAAACAAAAAAAACTGTTTTTAACATGTCTTGTGGTCGGGAAAAATGAACATTAATAAAATAAATAAAGCCAGAATGTGTCACATTTGTTGCATAACATTTTTATTCAAAAATATGATTTGCTCTGCTGTTGAAGGAGTTAGCTGACTTCTTTTTTTACATATAATTTCTCCAGCCTTTGAAAAATCCTCTTACATGGGACACTTGTTGTCCTCTGCACCCTCCAAAATGCCAGGATGAGCGCTCCTCAAATGGTGCATGAAGGCTAGCTGCCTATCACAATACACACATCTCACTTTATTTGGTGTTTCCAAATGGAAATTAACCCACACCACAGATGTACGGCATCTCTTGTAATGGACAATAACAAAGATAACTTCCTGATTAACAACATCCTCATGCTGGGAACATTTTATATAGCCTACACAAATGCAAGTTCTTAAAGGTGAAACCAAGATTTTATTAATTTCATAATGAGTTTAACTCTTATACAAAAGCCCTCAAAGTTATGAAAATGCAATCAGTCTTTTTTTCCATTCATATGCACATTTTATTCCTTATTTTCATTACAAAAAATCAACATACAATGTAGGAATAGATATGATGAATGAAATTAATAACAGTATATCACCTAAGAGCCAGACTAAATTAATGAATTTGTACAGAATGTGAATGGAGCTAATATGTATCACTATATTTACTCCTTAATATAAACAGCAACAACAAAAAACATTTCCATTTAAAATTGGAGCGTTTTGACTCCTGCCAACCCACCCCTGAAGAATATCAAATTATTTGCTTGAAAGTGATGGATCTGAACATGAACTTTGCTCATTTAGATGACTTTGGCCAATGCTTTTTCTCATGAGTCTGTAGATTAGATAATTGGGAGAAACTCTTTTCACACTGTGAGTGTGAGCACTTGTACGGTTTCTCTCCAGTATGAACGCTTTCATGATATTTCAGGCTTCCTAACTGAGAGAAACTCTTTTCACACTGTGAGTGTGAGCACTTGTACGGTTTCTCTCCAGTATGAATTCTCTGGTGTTTTTGTAAGGCACTGGATGAAGTGAAGGTCTTTTCACAGTCGAAGCACATATAAGGTCTCACACCAGTATGAATACTCTCATGCTCTTTTAAAGACGCAAGACGTGTAAAACACTTTCCACATAAAGAACAAATATGAGGCTTCACACCGGTATGAACTTTAAGGTGTGTCTTTAAGCTTGATGCAAAAAAAAAAATTTTTTCACACTGATCACAACTGAATGATCTCACTCCAGAGTGACAGTGCAGATGATGGATGAGAGACCTTTTGGTCCTGAAACTATTTCCACACTGAGTGCATGTAAACGGTTTTTCTCCAGTGTGAATTCTCATGTGCTCATTTAGGTTTCCTTTCTGAACGAAACTCTTTCCACACTGAGTGCATGTAAACGGTTTTTCTCCAGTGTGAATTCTCATGTGCTCATTTAGGTTTCCTTTCTGAACGAAACTCTTTCCACACTGAGTGCATGTAAACGGTTTTTCTCCAGTGTGAATTCTCATGTGCTCCTTTAGGTTTCCTTTCTGAATGAAACTATTTCCACACTGAGTGCATGTGAACGGTTTTTCTCCAGTGTGAATTCTCATGTGCTCATTTAGGCATCCTTTCTGAACGAAACTCTTTCCACACTGAGTGCATGTGAACGGTTTTTCTCCAGTGTGAATTATCATGTGCACATTTAGGTGTCCTTTATGAACGAAACTCTTTCCACACTGAGTGCATGTGAACGGTTTTTCTCCAGTGTGAATTCTCATGTGCTCATTCAGGTTTCCTTTCTTAGTGAAACTCTTTCCACACGGAGTGCATGTGAATGGTTTTCCTCCAGTGTGAATTCTCATGTGCACATTTAGGTGTCCTTTCTGAGTGAAACTCTTTCCACACTGAGTGCATGTGAATGGTTTTTCTCCAGTGTGAATTCTCATGTGTTCATTCAGGTTTCCTTTCTTAGTGAAACTCTTTCCACACTGAGTGCATGTATGAGGCGTCTCTCCAGTGTGAATTCTCATGTGTCTCTTAAGCTCTGATTTATATGTAAAACTCTTTCCACACTCAGAGCAGGTGAAAGATCCTTTGACTGCAGTTTTTCGAGCTTGTTTGTGTGTGAAATTCTTTTCAGTCTTCGAAACGACTGTGTTTCCATCTTCATTTGAGAAATGATGAGGTTTTTGCTGTTTGTCCTCATTCACTTCCACCAAGTCTAAAATAAACATATTAAATTCTCATAATTCAATAAAAGAAGGAAAAATGAGAAAGAAAAAAATGTGGTACAAATCCAGTTTACTACTGAGTCTAATAAACTAAGCCAAAAAGAAGCTTCCCTTTTTCAGAATACTGTATTTTAAAGATAATTTTGTAAAAATCCAAATAAGCTCTAAAGATATTTATTGGACAGTGTTAAACAATTATTGCACATGCATCTGTGGAACAGTACCTAAAGGGATAGTTTACCCAAAAATGAAAATTCTGTCATTTTGTGGGTGAACTAACCCTTTAAGACACAATCCACCGGTTTCACAGATAAGGCTTAAGCATAGTCTCAGACTAAAATACATGTTTGAGCTGTTTTAACTGAAAGTAACTTGCACTGACATATCTCTGCCACTGTCATTGTCTCAAGATGCACACCAGTAATGTTTTTAAAAGCTATTTGTTCCGTTTATGTCTCAGTTCTTTAATATTTTTATGTTCATACTTACACATAATAACACATTTGCTGGACAAAAAACTGTTGAAAGTAGGAGGACGCTTCTTTTTTGCTGTATTGTTATATATTGTAGTTGTATTGTTATAAACAAACCTGTTTGTTCCTCTGTATCTTCATCATTTATTCTGTGGGATTCTTCCTCAAACTCCATCTTTACAAGAGTATGTCAGTAGTTTCTCCTGGAGTAATTCCTCCTGCTTGCTGCTTCTTCTTCTTCTGTGGGAAGATGGGAATATTTACCAGCATTTAAACTCTCATGAATGGCTCATGGAGCGGCTTCACTGACTGAAGGTGTGAATTGGTCACTGTTGCTCATTTAGCAGATGCTCATCTCACCACGGGCATTGCTAGGCCTTTTTAGGGGGGCTTCGCTGCGTTCACCCCTCGTCACACCACACAATAGTTGTTTTCTTCCAGCGAAAATTGAGCAATTAACACACATGTACGCATGCTTTAGAAATCGATCATGATGCTTTTTTTAATTTAAAATTTAAATTTAAAACATTATTGTAGATTGTGTCATTACATTTCCATGCAGTCATGCACAGGAATGATTAAAGACACACATCGTCAGCACCCAGTTAATATCAGAGTGAATGACACAGAGAGATAAACTTATTTTTATGAGTAATTTACTTATGAGTTATTTTTGGTATTATTAAATATAGTATTAATGACCCAGGAGTAGATCGTGACACATTTATTAGCCTTAGAGTAAAGGCATTTTTTTTAATGTGATAAATAGAAGTGGCAAATTGATAGATTGATAGATAGTTATTTTTTAAATAAATAGGAATATAACATATTTAATATAGAACAGATTAACATATTGCCAATCTAGACAATTACATTAATACAAGATTTGATATCCTTAATGAGTGTTAATGAATATTTGCTGGTAAAATTAATACATTTTTAGGGGGTGACTTGATGTAGAACCAACTGTCCCACTGAGCAAAGTTATGTCCAAAAGACGTCTTTTCAATGTCTTGGTCCCTAGAGGCGTACGTTGAAAAGACGTCCACTGAGGAGCCAGAATGAAAGTTTTTATGACGTCTGTTTTTGACGTGTTCTGCACGTCCGATATAGACGTTTAAGGAACCTCAAGGTTAAAAACTAGTTTGAATGTGCTCATTGTCATATTTTCCATTTGTGTAATTGCAAAGCAACTCACAGACAGTGTGTGTTTGTCCAGAAATCATGAAAATAAAAGAAACTTAGCTCACACCTTTAGACACTTTAGACAACTTAGCATCTGTAATTCACACATCTTTGGATCGCGAGAGAATCGTGGGATTCAATCCAGGATCTTCTTGCTGTGAGGAGACAGTGTTTCCCACTGAGACACTGGTGCTGCCCTTAATCACAGACATAAGAGACACTTTGACTATTTCTGTCAGACGTCTACAGAAGCTCTTACTGAGAATTAACAGAGGTTTATTAGTTGATATTAATGTTTCATTTGAAGTCACCATTGTGGCAGGAAGCGTTTGCTTTAGTTGGGCTCTTGGTCCCTGTACTGTATGAGCTTTTCTTTGGCTGCTGTTACTGTGTGTGTGTGTGAAACACAATAGTTGTGGCTGAGAAAACAAAGATAAAATGACTTCAGGTGTTGTCAGCTCCTTGTTGATGACTTCATCAGAAGTCTAGAATCTGATGTTGTGCTTTTGAGTTTTATGTTCTTGTTTAGTGTTCTTGTTTAGTGGCTATACACAAATGATTATTTGCCAAACAAGAACATAAAACTCAAAAGCACAACAACAGATTCTAGACTTCTGATGATTAAGCCATCAACAAGAAGCTGACAACACCTGAAGTCATTTTATCTTTGCTTTCACAGTTACAGCAGCCAAAGAAAAGCTAACTCAAATACAGGGACCAAGAGCCCAACTAAAGCAAACTCTTCCCGCCACAATGGTGACTTCAAATGAAACATAAATATCAACATCTAAACCTCTGTTAATTCTCAGTAAGAGCTTCTGTAGAAGTCTGATAGAAATAGTCAAAGTGTGTCTTATGTCTGTGATTAAGGGCAGCACCAGTGTCTCAGTGGGAAACACTGTCTCCTCACAGCAAGAAGATCCTGGATTGAATCCCACGATTCTCTCATGATCCAAAGATGTGTGAATTACAGATGCTAAGTTGTCTAAAGTGTCTAAAGGTGTGAGCTAAGTTTCTTTTATTTTCATGATTTCTGGACAAACACACACTGTCTGTGAGTTGTTTTGCAATTACAAATGGAAAATATGTCCACAATGAGCACATTACTAGTTTTTAACCTTGAGGTTCCATGAACGTCTAAATCAGACGTGCAGAACACGTCAAAAACAGACGTCATAAAAACTTTCATTCTGGCTCCTCAGTGGACGTCTTTTCAACGTACGCGTCTAGGGGCAAAGACATTGAAAAGACGTCTTTTGGACATAACTTTGCTCAGTGGGGTATTGTTCAATTGTTCAGCTAAAAAGAACTAGATAACATAATCAACATTTTGATATTTATATTTCATTTTAGATGGATATTCAACCTTTTTTCTTGTCGCGTGGGAGTAGGTCTGCAAATGAACAGCAGTCAGGTGAGAATAGAACATGGACAGTCTCTCACCCACAGGGTTCCCTTTCGAAAGGGAACTCGCGCTGCGTCAGCTTGACGCTACGGGGAACGCCTCCAGCGTGACAGGTGTCTAAACTACTATCGAATCACGGCAATCCTATTGACCGGCGACAGCCTATGATGTCATCAAGGTGCGACCAGGAAGTATAAAAGGGCACCTTGCCAACATGACACCGCTTCTTCGTCTTCAGGGACTGTTTTGTCTGAATTGCTTCGAGTTAAGGTAATCCAAATTCATTATTGTATGCACACAAGCTGTGTGTTTCTGCCTGGGATCAAGAGCATGCACAGTCAGCTCTTATCGAGTTGTCTGTTTGTTTGTTTAATGTGAGCGTTTGTCAATCTGAGATCGCTCTGCTCTCGTCTGATTCTCTTCCTGAGGGAAGAGGATTTTGGCATCCGAGACTGATGATGTGGTCCCCGTTCATGCCGAGGCTGAGCGCAGACGCACGTCATGGTTTCCTCGATAGAGCTCGCTGAATCGGCACGGGAAGGCATTCTTCCCTTTGACGATCTGGCGGCTGACGAGACTTGTTTCCATGTGCTCTAGGGATGGCTGTGAGAAGGAGGATTAATCTTCTCAGCCATCCCGACTGTGTATGCTGAGCCGTTGAATGTTATGAGGCTGCAGGCGGGCTGCGGCCACTGTGTTGTTGCGTTAGAGGAGAGATCGCTCATGTTGGAATAAACGATCGATCTCTCCCCAGCCATAATCATTGGCTCAGTTGGGCTTTCATTCCTTCCTGATCTTCCTAATTAGATCGAGAGGGCATGGAATAACCTATGTTCTGCATGTTCACTGATATCAGCGGTATGACATCAGCAGTATGCCGCTGATGTCGGGAGGATGGTAGAATATGGGTATGTGTCGTTGCCTCCGATTAATGGGATGTTTATCTCTGGGAAGCTGAGCGCTCCAACCTTGCCACTTAAACGATGTGTCATTTTAATGGCAGGGCATACACAGCAGCGGGTCAGCCCGGTGCTACTTCTTACACCATGGCGGTGTTTCATGTGCACCAGGCCGGTTTGCTGAGGGATCTCGATCAGGGAAGGTTTTTCCTGATGCGGTGGTTGCGCAACAGGCGGAGTCTGGGCCTGAGGGCCAGCATCGCCGAGGAATAGCGAACATTTGGCAGCATCTGAGGACCTGCATGCCACTGAGATCCGGCGCGCGATATCATGGCGCGCGCAGGCGAGCGGGTAAGTCCCCTATAAGAGGGAAAAATATTATATATTTTCTGACTTATGCTCCCTGTAGAGGGCTTCGGGGGTCGCTGTGGATCGTTGGATATTTCCTAGGGCCTGTAGTTCCCCTGTTAGGTTGGCTAGAACGATAAAATATTATTTACCAGTTGCTTAAGCTTGGTATAAGTGAGCTAGTATTGCTAGTGGAAGCCAGCAAACACTATATATGGTACACGCTGTGAGAGCTGTACAGCTAAAAAGCTGTACTTTTTATTCCCAGACCTAAAAAGCTAAGATGCGCTAGAATTAGCGCTGGGAATGGCACTCATTTCCTGCGGGTGTGTAGCGGTTATATATGAAAAAAAAAAAAAAAAAAAAAGGGTTTTTTTGTGTTAAGGGAAGGCTAGGCATTTTTTCCTCCTAGTATTAAGCTGCTAACTGGTAGCCGCCTCAGGATAAGGCGGTCTGTATCTTCTCTCAGTGTAAATTTCTGGAGAATACAGGATCAGACCATGCTAGAACTACAGTTAGATCTAGAGCCAGATCTATTTAACGACTGGCACTTCTACCCGAGTGCCCCTTTTGCATGGTGCAATAGTAGCGCCCCTTTCTTGGACCTCGGGTATAGATCTAGATTGGCCTAGGCTTTCTAGGGATTACGGAGTTGCACGCCAAGAAGCAGTCGCGCTCCGGGTAGCTGTTCCATTTTTTGAACTTAGCTTTATTATTTGTCCCTAATGTAGCCTCCTCTTATGCAGAGTAGTCCGGCCAAGGCCCGCCCCCTTACCTGCGTTCTGGGGCCTTTGCTAGTAATGCAGGTTGGTGCTGTGCAAAATTGATAGCGACTTAGCCAGTAGTCGTGGGGCAGGGTTAAGGCGTTTTTCATGCAAGTACGAAAATTCCGTATCCATAGCTCAACCCGGCCCTCCAGAGCTAGTTTTAGAGGCTGCCAGTTTTTTGGCAGGCGCTGGCCTTTCTTGTATATGCCCTGGCCAGTTGGTCGTACTCCCCTGACAAGGCAGGGTAGATTTGAGTACCTCCACACCCAGCTCTGTATCATTCTGCCTCACCCATGGCTCGGGTTGAGCAGCACTTCACGTGAGCTACCTTGTAGCCAGAGCATTGCCATGGCTGACGCCCTCACACGGTATGATAGGCCGCTATTAAAGCTAGGACCTTCATGAAGTAGGTGGCGTATGTGGTACTCCCCCCGCTTAGGGGGTACAAGGCGTTTGGTTTGCCGAGTACCCTGCTATGGACAATGTGATTAGGTTCCAGTGTTTGTAGGCGCTGCCGATAAGACTGCACCATTGTACAGTTGGCTCCAGAAGGAATTGGAGGCCTCCCTGAAGACTTGGCATGAGGTAGCAGGCCTCACCAGACCTCCCTTGAGGGCGCAGGCTTGGGCTCAGTCACTTGGTGGGTTGTGATGAACCGTTGGCAGGTAGTAGGCCTCACCAGGCCTCCCTGAAGGAGCGCTCCTGTTTGCCAGTCGCCGTGCCAGCTAGCACACAAACTGCAAGGCTGCTGCTGGGTAGTAGGCCGCACTAGGCCTCCCTGAAGACTGGTCGTAAGGTAGCAGGCCCCGCCGGGCCTCCCTGAAGGAGGGCTCCTGTTTGCCAGTCGCCGTGTCAGCTAGCACACAAATTGCTAGGCTGCTGCTGGGTAGTAGGCCGCACTAGGCCTCCCTGTAGACTGATTGTAAGGCTGGGCCTCTCGGAGGGCCCGTTATCAAGTTGTAGGCCTTACTAGGCCTATCCAACTCTTAGCATAAGGTAGTAGGCCTCACCAGGCCTCCCTGAGGGCATGTTTCTGGGCTCTTGGACCATCAAAATGAGAAACAGTTAGCACGAGTCGCCTGCAGGTAGCAGGCTGGGCCTCCCTGCAGGCCCGCTATCAGGTAGTAGGCCTCCATTAGGCCTCCCTGAGAAAACGAGTTTCCGTTTTTCAGCTACCTTGACAGTCGGCTTCAACTGCGATCAGGTAGTAGGCCTCACCAGGCCTCCCTCTAAGCGAGTTCCTGAGCCTGATTTCTCAGGCTTCTCTGGCATATATTCCTATTATACAATGGGCCTCACTAGGCCTCCCTAAACGGGTCTTTGGTTCTCAGTGCGAGGACTGCTAACTGGCGTAACGCTGACAGCCAGTGGTGACTTGCTATCAGTGATCGGGCCCTTAGCCGGCAGCATCTGGTAAGGTCTTACCCTGGCGCGACTGGTGTCGCTTCTGCTACTTGGTCCCCAAGGAGGGGATTTCAGCCTGCAACCTGGTTTACCTACCGGGCAGCCCCCTTTAAGCTCCCCTCCTTTTGGAAGGGTCATATGTGAGCCAAGGCTGCCTGGGCCTGATCGGGTGGTCGTAGGCCCCTAGGGTGGCCTCCCAATTAGATCAGTTTTTAGGCCAGTCTGGCCTCCTGAGTGTTTCTATCTGATAATAGCTCAGTAGATCCTAGGATCGAGCAGATTAACTCCCCTCGCTGGCAAGGGTAGAAAGCGCTATGCTGAGTACTGCACTCCAGGATTCCCATCTCTGAGATCCGTTCTGAGGAGGACATTGTCATTCTGCAGTCCCTTGGACTGGATGCCTCTCCAAGAGGCGAGTACCCAGAGGCTCTGTTATCGAACAGACAGGGATGGCCCGGCTGAAGTGCCCGTTCTTAAAGTCACCAAGCTAGGCCTCCTTGGTGGCAGTAGTGGCTGGCTGGGGCGCCCTAGGGCCCCCTAGCCACATTCCCTTAAAGGAGCCCCCTTCTTTCGAATGGGTTGGATCCAGGCCTTTGAGCGGCCTGGGTAGAACTTCTCTAAGTGTTCGAAGCTTCCTACTTAGGCTTATAGCTTGGGCTATGACCGTAGGGAATGCTGTCACTGACAGCCTTATGTGACCAGAGGGGGAGTGGTTCAGGCATTTCTTTTGAATTTGCTTGTTCTGACAGTTGTCACTGCCAGTGGGCATGCACTCCCTTCGGCATGGCGGCGTTGGTATTTCGTTCCCCGTAGCGTCAAGCTGACGCAGCGCGAGTTCCCTTTCGAAAGGGAACGTCTCCGGTTATGTATTCAGCCTAGGTTCCCTGAGAACAGGGAACGAGACGCTGCGTCGCTTTGCCATGCCTCAGGGTTTGCCTGCCAAACTTTCCCTTCAGACGAAGGGCGGTGTCATGTTGGCAAGGCGCCCTTTTATACTTCCTGGTCGCACCTTGATGACATCATAGGCTGTCGCCGGTCAATAGGATTGCCGTGATTCGATAGTAGTTCAGACACCTGTCACGCTGGAGGCGTTCCCCGTAGCGTCAAGCTGACGCAGCGTCTCGTTCCCTGTTCTCAGGGAACCTAGGTTACATATGTAACCGGAGACGTTTTCCCAATATTAATTGCAGTCATTGAACCCTAATGTGTTGGGGTTGTTTTTGACTCTCTACAAGAAATTATTAATTGCCTTTCATAGTCAAGTGAACTGGAATTCATTTTTTGGTTTCTCAGAAAAGTTAGTTAAAAAAGAGCGCAAAGTGGAGGCAGAGCAGATTGAAGAAGGCACATCAGAGAAAGGGCAAGATCATGATCCAGGTGAGAAAGTGAAAAGAGTTGGTTTGGAGAAAGTGTCTGGTCAGTTAACAAATACAAATGAAGTTAAGATTTCTAGTTTGTAAAAAAGATCATTCCAGCCTAACTGGTTTCAAACTTTTGCTTGGCTTGAGTACTCACAGAAGAGATTCTGACTACTGCTTTGCTTGCAGTGTATTTTGTATAAGCTTGAAGCATGATATATTTGTTAGTGGATTCAAAAACTGGAAAAAGGCAGCGCATTTCACAAACATGACATGACTCAATCACACATTGTGAAAAAGTCTAGTGCATTACAAGGAAATGTAACGCCGGCTCCACACCGCACGTGCAAGCAGTGCGTTGGCAGGGCAGAAGCAGTGCGTATGGAGAGCGGAAGCTCCGGTGTTCTCCTTCGACCCCAGTACATCTCATGCTTTGATTTATGAAGGGCAGCATATCTGCTGCGAATGCGACCATGTTCCCCTCTGTCCCAAACACACATGCATATAACATGTTGTATATACCGTATTTTCCGGACTATAAGTCGCTCCGGAGTATAAATCGCATCAGTCAAAAAATGCGTCATGAAGAGGAAAAAAAAACAAGTCGCACTGGACTATAAGTCCCATTATACTGGACTATGACTCCAGCTTCACACCGCATGCGCAAGCGTTGGCAGGGCAGAAGCAGTGCGGAGAGCGGAAGCCGCTCACACTGGCAGCGTTTGTCTCTCGCAGCTGAGCCTCTCCAGGGCAGAGCGTTCAAGCACCCATCTGTGGACTCGTTCCTCCAGCTCTGGCCATCTTGCTTTCAGTCCGTGATTAGCTTTCTTTGTTTTCTTCATTACAGTTAAAGTAACCTCTGCTTTTCGCCAGTCCCTCACAAGTTTCTCGCTCATTCCAAACTTTCTTTCTGCTGCTCGATTACCGTTTTTGGCTGCATATTTTACTACCTACATTTTGTAATTTGCAGAATAGGATTTTCTTTATGGGGGGCATTTTGTTTGTGTTCAGTCTTTCTCAGTTTTTTCAGTTTTCAGTTAATTTGTTTCAGGGGTAGGCTACAAGAGCAGCATAGAGCGCCCTCTAGCGGCTGTAGACATAGCTAAATGTTTATTCTTGTCAGTCAGTATGAAATAATTTTGATATATAAGTTGCATCTGACTATAAGTTACAGGACCAGCCAACCTATGAAAAAAAGTGTGATTTATAGTCCGGAAAATACGGTAAGAAGTTTACATGATAAATGTAACATAAAAGTTAAGATATGCTTCTAGTTTTAATAATTTAAGCCTTTGAAGTTTGGGCATAAACTTCTGGCAGTGATGTGTTTTTGTGTATTTTATAAAAAATGTTCACAGCGCTGGGTGTCATATGATGACTGTGAAACACACGGAACACTTCACTATATGATTTCATGGTGAAATTTTTCATGTTAATCAGGTCAATTTTGATCAGAACAATGCACTGTGGCTTTAATTCAGCATGAGCAGCGCTGCAAAAATAGACAAAAATGTGCACTGCTTACGCTCTGCTAACGCGTAAAGTGTGAAACCGGCCTAATACAGCAGATTGAAGCAGCAAATGCTGATGAAGGGAGCACATGCGATGTGTTGTGGCTGTGGCTTGCATGTTGGGGAAGCAGGGGCTATCATTCAGGGGTCATGATGAAACAGCAGAAAGACATATTAAGGGCAACTTCATGGAATGCATGGGGCTTTTGCAGCAGTTCAATCCTTTCTTGCAGCATTACTAGGGTTGCCAACTTCAGCAAATGAAAATAAGAGACAAATGTGGTTCTTTATAGGAAAATAAGGGACAGCGTAAGGGACACTAAAAATATTTGTACTGCACCGCATAGTTTAAGTTGTAATGTAATTTCAGTGTCTAAAGTTAAGCATGTGTATAAAAGTCTCTTTTTACCTGATTAAATGCTGAAAGGAATCTCAGACAATAATAATAATAATGCATTTTATTTGTACTGCACTTTACATTTGGAACAAATCTCAAAAGTGCTATAGTTAAGATAATTTAAGAAGGATAAAATACTAATAGATTGAATAGTTAAAAGTCATAAATTCTCCTAAAAAGAAATGTTTTTAGTCCTTTTTTAAAAGTCTCAGTAGTTTGAGGTGCCCTCAGATGGTCGGGGAGGGCATTCCAAATCCGAGGAGCGGCAGAACAGAAAGCCCGATCACACATAGTTCTGAGCTTTGTCTTGGGGAGAAGGAGGCGGTTTGAGTTTGTTGATCGAGTTGTAGTTGAAGGTGTGAGTAGTTCTTTCAGATAGGGGGGGGCATTTCCATAGATGCACTGGTGGGTTAGAAGGGAGACCTTATATTCAATCCTGGCGGTAACTGGAAGCCAGTGAAGTGAATGGAGAATGGGTGTGATGTGATCGTATTTTCGAACTCTCATCAGGATCCTAGCAGCACTATTCTGAACATACTGCAGTCTCTGCAAGCTTTTGTTAGGGATCCCGGTGAGAAGTGCGTTACAGTAATCCAGTCTGGAGGAGACAAAGGCGTGGACCAGTTTTTCAGCATCTGCTAAGGATAGCGTTGGACGGAGTTTTGCAATGTTTCTGAGATGGTAGAAAGATAGTTTGCAGAGGTTTTTGATAGGCGCTTCAAAGCTGAGTTGTGGATAAAATCTTACACCAAGATTGGTGACAGTTGTGGAGAAGGGAACGTCATGACCAGAGAGTGTTATACCAGTTATGGAGGTATGGTTTGATGTGGAGTGCCAACAAGAATTAAAAATAAAAATTTTAACATAAACATAAACATGTTAACAATAACGTAAACATGTTCTGATTTTTAATTCTAAAAAGAATTATGTCATATTAATGTCATGCTCATTATACACAAACCACCTGCCAGAGCAGCACCACTACAGAACTGTGACTGCAAAAATGATGAGGAGAAGATTGTTATTTTAAGTGCATGTTTATTTTAAAATGTCAATTTTTATTTTTAAGTACTTTACATGGCAGTTGAGATTAAGAAGTTAATGTGCATGTAATATGCTTTGATAAGCTCCTTAATGTACGATAAACTTTTTAATGTATGTAGAAATGTTACACTAAATGTAGAAATATTTTGTCTTACATGCTTTACATTTTTATGAACAGTGCAAACAAATGTCACCTAGCATCCAGCCTGGATGATCCAGGTAACGCGGCAACAGCCAATGACAGAGCTATCACTTTCACGTGAGCGTGCATGTTTGCATTTATATATGCCTCTGCAAACAAACTGCTTTGATGTCTTAAATATGGGACGATTCCGTATTATACGGGACTGTTGGCAACCCTAAGCTTTACACACCCCCATCAAACAGCACCTACCTCTCCCCTGTCAGTCAGAATGAAATGATAGAATGCTGCTCAAAAGACGTGACAGCAACTTTTATCAAAGAAATGCATGAGTCCAAAATGTTTGCCATTATGGCAGATGAGGCCAGAGATGGACACTGAACAGCTGGCAATCTGTGTGAGGTATGTCCATACCTGTCAAGTATCCCGTTTTGGCCGAGAAAGTCCCGTATTTTACCCTTCTTTCCCGCTGTCCTCCCGTATTAGTATTTTCCTGTAAATCTCCCGTATTGTAACCTGCGTTATTAAAAATAATAATACCGGAGTAAAAAAACAAAAACATTTCCAATCTGAGCTCTGTAACTAGCCTCGCGATAACTGCCATTTGCAGTAGCCTACAGTACTACAGAGGTTAGTGTGTGAGGTCAGATGACGAGTGACAACATGGGAAAAAAAACTAAACAGAGACGGATGATGGACGTAACGATAGAGACGGAAGGCACTCCTGCCAAAAAAACGAAACCCTCATGTAAATACCTTGATCAATGGGACAGTCAATTGAATTTTCTGTAGAGGAGCAGGGTGGGGGACAATCACGCGTTTTGTAAGTTTTGTAACTGCGACTTCAGCATCTCACACGGGGGAAGGAATGATGTCTGTCAGCACGAGAAATCCGCCAAGCACAAGCGCGGGCTAGAGGCACAAAAACATGCCCAGGCGATGTCAGCATTCGTGACTATCACAGACTATCAGGTGACAGATAGTAAGGAACTCCCCAAGAAGACAGAATCGACAGATTATGTGGCATGGTAGGAAAGGACATGAGGTTCAGTGAGCTGCCAAAACTTATGAAGGCTTTACTGTGCATTCCCCATAGCAATGCAAGTTCAGAAAGGGTATTTAGCATGGTACGAAAGATTGTTACAGAGAATAGGATGACATTAGACAACAGAACTGTTTGCGCTCTACTCTCATGTAAAATGAACCACTCTGGCCCAGCCCACAAATACACTCCTTTCAAAACAGTCTTAAAGAATGCAAAGTCTGCAACAAATGTGTACAATAACTCACTAAAAGAGTAAAGAAAAGTTATGTGAAATGAAAAGAAAAACTGTAAAAGAAAAGCAATATGAAATGAAAAGAATGTGTGGAATGAAAATAGACCCCATTTCGCCTGGCGATGTGCAGCGCATTTTTTGTAACAGCACGCGCGACTCCGCATCCGAAGATGAACGAGTTCTAGGCGAATCTAGCCGAGCATGACGTCTCATCATAACGGCACCCAGTTTGCACATACAAATGAGGTGCTTATATTTACAAAATGAACCTAAAAAAGCAGAAATAAGCCCTTTTAAATAAACATCCATGTTTAATTTAAAAAAAATTCTCAAAACTAAATGAAAATGTTTAGTGAAATTAGGAAATATTTAAGAGATCGGTAATTTAGTTTTATACATATGTGTGCATATATTTTGTTCTCATGTTCACAAGTAATATCAAGGTTTATTGAGTTTTACACAATCCTTTTGTAGTGTGGTTTTCGGTGAAGTGTACTAAAATAAATATCATCACCTGAGTACGTGAGCCCACGTCTTCTCAACGCTTTTTCCCGATGGTTTATAAAACAATTACTCCGAGTCGCCCTCTGTTGTTTCAAAGAATAGCACAACGGCGAGCGCATCAAGTATAAACGCCTCGTCCGTTTGGGGAGGAACACGCACAGTCAGCGGAGGCTCGCGCTCGAAGCCAGGCGAAAGTATAAACAAGGCTTTAGAGAGGAAATTAGAAGAAGAAGGAATTGCTCAATTGAAGTGTGTTGCTCAGACATAAGATGGGGCAGCAGTGATGAGTGAAGCAACTGGAGGTGTTCTATTTCTTTTCAGGGAGAAGCACCCTGAGGCTATATATGTTCACTGTTGTGCCCATGAGTTGAATCTCGTCTTCTGCCACACCGGCAGAGGGATTACGGAGGCCACAGAGAAAGTCTCTATTCATTTTGAGTTGCTCCCTGGTCAGCCATCACAAGTTTAAAGAAGCACAATCAAAACTTGGATTGCAACTATGTGGTGCAGCTGTCCAACATGCGGTGGGCTTGCCAGCTTAACACGGGGAATGCTGTTCTTGACAATTTTCCTGCCATCATAGATTGTCTCTCTGCCATCAACACAGCTACTGCAGTGGGGTTGAAAACAAAAATCTGCAAATTATCATTTGTGTATTTGTTGACTCTTTTCAAGGATCTCCTATCTGTAGTGGCAGGATTGCACAAATACCTCCAAAAGAGACGATTGACCTTCCCCAAGCAGTGTCACTCAATGAACCTTTCACGCGCCTGTCATGAATGACTTAAACCTCATTATCCTTTTATAGAAATTCTTTGTTTTGGAATTGAGCCATTATAACCCATTCAGACCTTCTGGATGGGCCATCAACCCCACATTCATCCCACTTTACATGAACACTTACTATCTGAAGTCTAAAGGCCTGTTCACATTGGGGCGTTTATCGCCAACGTTTAACGCCTCGTGACTAAACAATGGGCGCCAATGTGAGTGTGCACACCGACGCGTAAAAGCGTCATTTAAAAAAAACGCCTCTGGTTAGTTTTTTTCTTTAGATGCGGTGCGTTAAAAACTGGCCGAAGTAGTAAGTAGACAAAGAAGAAAATGAGCTGATAATGCTGCCTGCCAGTTAGCAAAAAGTGTGTGAATGGTTTTGGCCATAGACATAATATATCTGTGGTTTTGGCAAGCACGTAAATACTGTTTCTCTTCTTCTTCTGTGTGACAAGCGAGTGTCAGAAGCATAAAGTGCCGCAGCACCATCTTGAGTACCGGGAGCGCATCTACTGAATGTGCACGTTCACTCGGCGCATCGCCAGTGAAAATTGCTTGGGTGAGAACACTCAAGAAGCGCCGAAAAACGCTGGCGATAAGCGTGTGCGATATTCATCCCGGTGTGTACAGGCCTTAAGAAAAAGAATGCTTTTGGTAACCTTATGTGAGATAAAATATAGCTCCTGCCGTGACAGGTGTGTTTGAGCTACAGTTAGTGTTACGCTACATAACACAATATAAAAGATTAATATTACACTTTAACTCCAAACTCCCTTTAAACAGCCAGTGAGTGTTTGTATTTACTTCCGTTATGTTCAATGATGTTAAAATGTTATATTTAGCATTTTATATGGAGATAATCACTACACCTGTTTAGCGTGTTACTGGAAACATTATGTATTCATATGAAAATACACCAAATCGCATGCAAAACACACAAACCATATGCCATCATAATCGTGCGTTTATTGCTTCTTGGTTCACATGTTGGCAATGTTTACAACAGAGAGATGATAATGAGGAAGCGTACTGAACAGCGTGACCAGAAGGGGCAGGATTATGGTCAAGTAAGATGATGGACAGCTGTACAGCGAATGAGAGAGCTCTGAGATCATCATAAGTGACATGCATCAGGAAGAACACAGATATTGCTCTGAATGTCATTCAGCTCTTCAGATCAGCATAATTCAGTGAGAAATTAATAGAAATGTTATTCTCTATGAAAAAATATTTTGCAAACATGTGAAAATCTATAATATGCGCACTGTTTCACTAAGAGCCCGAGCACATGCGGTTTAGTGCGTATGTATGTGACCACAAATAAAACAGAGAAGACGTGACTGGCTTTTGATTCTTGTTGATATTTCATTCAAAATATTCGGTTATTAGATCAGTTATTTAGCACTCCTGACATAAATTAAGAATTTAATGTCACTGCAACCTCGTTTTATCATAAACAGTGGTCAAAAAATTGCCGTCTGCAATCTTTGACTGCAAAGGGGTTAATAACCATAGACCGAATCCAGAAGGTAGCGGAAGCTTGCAGTTCCTGCCTGAAGATGAAGGCAGGAGCGGAGCTTACCTCCTGATGTATGGACAGGGACTGACCTGGTGGTGGTGGTGGGGAGGATGGGGTGAACGCCGCTGTCAGAATCTGCGAACGTAGTAATGGGTGGAATTTACGGAATTTATAGTAACGGAATTTATATACTAAAGGAGACGAATATTGATTGGCTAGATAGATAATTAGTAACGATAATTAATTATGACTTGACATTGGAGTCTTCCAGGTAGAACTACGCTAGAACTCCCATTGCTTGACCAAACTGTCACCAGATTCAAACTTCAGTACTAATTTTTAGTGATGGGGAGTCGACTCCAAAAGAGTCGATTCCTCGACTATTAATAGCCCCAGAGTCGGGGTCACAGACACTGACGTAATACATCGCGTCAGAGGGCTGTCGCAGAAACTTTGTCACACACACATTTATTTGAGTGCTTACTTTAGAAATAGAAAACAGTCACAGCGACTTTAGTTTGTAATTATACATAGGCTTCCTCATGCTAGCTTTAGTTTCATTG